>JAHZNC010000010.1:0-22906 GCA_027744095.1 Zhuqinia jingwanae
CACAAAAAGAAACAACTGTAATCAATATCAGTTCAGTTTCTTCTAGTTTGATTTATGGAAATGGCCGAAAAAAAGTAAAAACTAAGAAAAAAAAGAAAAAAAAGAATATACATGCATACACATATGAGTGGAAATAGTAAAAGCGGGAAAAGAAGGGGGAAAATAAAAACCGGTATTCACCATCTACTCTACACACATATTACATTCAACATTGCAATAATGTTGACAGCTCCGTAGTAGTACCAGCAGCACCAGTCGAAAAGAAAAAACTCGGATATTTTTTTTTTACAACCCCGGTTATTACATACCTATACGTTCATAAGCCAAAGATAAACCGTAGGATGATGAAATTTTTGGTTTTTGCATGTACCGCTGGAAAAAACCGGATGGAAAGCGACCTTCTCTCTCTCTCTGTCTCTGTTTTTTATATGATATTTTCGGGATATTTTTTTTATGTTGGATTAGCTTGTAATAATCGACTACTTACAATCACACCAATAAGCTGCTATATGGTTGCTCACTATTTCATAATGGATGTGATCCCCCTTCTTCCATAAAGAGCAATACGGGAATATGAATTATGAAAGTCTCTATAATACCAATATACATTTAATCTCGTGTATTTTTAGGAACAATAGGTGTTATGTGATGGATTTCATACGGTATGGAAAGAATTATCGTTTCATATAAGGCAAAAGTGTATTATGAAGTGTGTGTGTGTGTGTATGTGGATAGGAAAGAAACGTCTGGAAAAGTTTTTGACAGACATTTATTACAACAAACTTTATTAAGAGGCAAAAATGCTCCTTTTTAACACTTTTACACTCTCCGTGTCGTTTTAAAGAGGGACGTACAAAAAGTGAGGTTAAAAAAATTGAACATGTACCATAAAAAACGTTTGACTCCAAAAAAAAGTTAAATACAAAAAATAATGCACTGAAATGTACTAAAGTATGTATGTAATGTATGTACATATATAAGCAGTTGAAATATATAAATTTTTGAATTGTGTAGGTTTCCTATCCCAATTTAAAAACATAAAAAATACTACGTATGTGTCCACTTAATTTTAAGTACATCTATCTTTTCGAATGTAACAGTATTTACGACGATGATGATGATGCTTGTTCATAATAAGAAATAATATTATTATGTATAACGGTATAAATTATATTTTACTTTTATTACACTCAAATGCATACCCAAAAAAATATACAAGCACCATAAAAAATAAATGTGTAATGCAAACTAAATCTATTTTTTTCTCTTTCTTCCCTTGGTTTTAAAGAAACAGCAGAGCTTACAAAAAAAATGCCGGGACACGACAAGTCAGTAATTCACGCATCCACACAGATGTTTCATTGCGTTATAGTAAACTAATACGATTATGGAGATGGATGTAATATGATGACGATCATCATCATCATCATGATAATACAATTGAGAATCGTTCTGAGCTACTGTCTTTTTTTTCTTGAGGGGTTGTTGGAAGAAAGAGAGAGAGTGTGTGTATAATAAAAACCCATTTTCATTCATATTAAAACTCACAATATATAATAATAACTTTTGCTAATGCTTTAACATTTCATAATATATTATGTGTTGACTAATGCTAATACTTAGAGTGTGCATGTGTTATGATATGATTCACTCTATCTATCAGTAGTAATATAGGTAGTTGTGTAAAAAAAAGGGAGTGAGTGTAAAAGAAGAAATGATACACATGTTATATATATATATATATATATATATATATATTTAGGTATGTATGTATAGTCAGAATGACAATAAAATGCATGCATACAGTAGTGTCTTCTTTTTTTGGAATTCTTGTCATATGCTGTAAATCCTACGTGATTTAAAACCCAGTTGCCGATTTAAACATCCACACTGCTATACAAACCTAAAGTACAAAAGTTGGAGTACCTATGTATATGTATGTTATGTAGGAGTAGAAGTAGTGTGGTGGTTAACATTGCTTTCCTGATTCAAACATTTACAAATATAATTTTTAATCCAACTAGGAGTATTTTACTGCATTCTGTCTCTTTCTTTTATATTCTTCCTTTTTTACAAGACGAACGCGATGAGAGAAAAGAAATTGGAGTGCTGTGGGGGGTGTAATATGTACGGGCGCAGGTATGGCTTTGAATTTGGATTTGCCCTGGAGAATAGAAAGCCGAAACGTGTTTTCACTAAGTTATACACTTCTTCTTCTTCTTCCTTTTTTACTGCGTAGTACATTGAAGCCAAGGTGCATCTTGGAATGCACTAGGACTTGTGTATATGTAGGCATCTTTATATATTTTTTATATGAAGTGGAAAAAGTAGAGAAAATGCACATTATTACATGGAGAATCACAGTCACAGATGTAGGTACTATAATAATAATAATAATAAAAAATCCAATGTAAATTCCTATTTCTAAATAAAATTGTATGTCCCTGCCATTTCGGGAATCGGCGATGGCTGCTCTTGCTATCAGGCTCAATTTGCTCCACTTTGTATTGAATACACATTAAATCAAGATGAAAATGTGCATCGGTGCATTTACTTTTACTTGTATCGTTTCTATGAAATTGGGATACCTGCGTAAACATAATGGCTTTCTTAAATAGGAACCATGTAGGTATATGAATTTACTCCTGCCACAAGCATAACATTTGTATCACAAGCAGCGAGTTGGTTTGAATGGTAACTTTTTGAAAGGGGCGTTTTGAGCCATTTTTACTTTGCTGCTCTAATGAAGTAATCAATTTTTTATAAAACATTTCCTGCTCGTAATACTACAACAACAGTAATATATTACATCTAGTCAAGTAGGCATAACTTGATGAACCCAAAATTACCAAGCTAATTATTTGTTATATACTTTATATCGCTCTAATAAATGTGTGCATTTTGGGGGAATAACAACAGAGAGTAATGTACGTCCATAAGAGTTTTGAGAGAGGAGGCTTTTACGTGATGAAGTGTTTTGGGGGTGAGCAACTACTAGAACCAGGACGTATTCAAGGATATCATCATCATCAGCAGCAGCAGCAGCAGCAAGGAAAAAACTCCCTAGTCCTCGGGATGGATGGGCAAAGTCGGATTTTTTAAGTTCTTTCTGCTAATGGATTTGATGCGTTTCATCATCAAATCAAACTAAGCGTGTCACATAGCATATTTGTTGTTGTCTGAGAAGGGGACGAGGGGAAAGTTAAATGTTACACGAAAAAAATAAAGAGAGAGAGTGAGATGGGAGCAAACAAAAAAACACACAAAAAAATGTGAGCACACTGCACTAGGTCACTGAATTAGCTACTTACGCAGCTAATAGAAAATATATATAGCAAGTAACTATCACGTTGCATGTCCAGTTCCGTAAATCGAGACTCCAATTTCCCTGTTGTGTATCATGTTTTTAAGGTGAAGTGTTTTCAGACCTTGATGTTGGCGTATGTTTACACTCGTACATACGTTTAAATGGACAGAGGTGCTCCTTATAACATATAGGATTACATGGAGTGGTCAAGAAACATCATCTATATTTGCTACCTTTTTTAGGCTCTTGATGAATATACAATTACTGTAAACACTTTTGATCTTCAGAGATGATGGTTTGAATTATTTTCATGTAAAATTCCTAAATTTTACTTTATATGTGTTTGTAGAGTGCCCCGCTATTATTGATTCCGTTTGTTACTGGGCTGTACGAAAAGACGATGAACTTTGCCACTTGAGTACATAAAAATATGTTTATCTTGGTCTTTCGGGTTCATTATGAAATAGGTAGTCGTTGTAAGCACAGGAAATTGAAGAAAAAATTGTATTGTAACCTTGCTACTTAATTCTGTCATGACTGTCCATCAATCGACCATACTCTCTGCTGCTCATATAAAAATATTTAAATGGGGAAAAAAATATAATTAAACGGAACAAGACACACAAATGTGACATAAAAATTATAACATGATTAATATAAGGTGCTACATGTTGTCGTTATGTGCTATACAAGAACATATATACCTCATTTATTGTTCATTTGCTGGCGGCACAGTTGTTTTTTTCATATGCTGTGTGCATTTTGTGTACAAAAGTTTATTTTCAAATAGTTACAAGGAAATAATACTGAATACTCTTCCAATTTCACTTACCAGCATTCCATGGAATGGAATTAAATTAAAAAGTCAGATATTTGCCTGGCAAATTTGTTTATGCAAGTTACTTACAAGAATCCCCCTCCAATTGTGTGAGTTTCAATCGTTCAAAGATTTAATCAGTTTAACAAACAAAGTCAAACTTCATTCAACTGCATGCACACTTCTTTTCGTTGTTTATTTTTGAAAGGCACAAAATTGTGACTCGAGTGTTAGTCTGATCGTAAAGAATGGACAAAACGTTAGATTTGCAAAATGTAAAGCTGACAACATGCGCACATATATATAGCACTCAAATTTGACAATCAAATGACTTTCAAGATTCTGTCATTTAATCAGTGAAGCACTATCATGTATGGCCAGTAGTCCGCACTAGCAGTCGATACGTTCTTGGTAAATACACAACTTTTTACTCAAATTCAAATCTTAATAATTTTCCTTCAAACACATTTTTTGCTATAAAACCCTAAAAAGTAATTTACTGTGAACTTTTACATACATTATTGAATATTTCAATTTTTTCTTGAGCTAATCTCTCTTGTCACTTTGAGATTTGTCATGATCAATGTTGTCGCGTTCTCGTTAGGTTATATGTACAATATTTTAAAAAAAAAAATTGGAATTTTTTTTTTTAAATAATTGGAATCAAAATCCCCTTCCAAGGAGACCTTTGACACCTTTACCCCAGTCAATGTGTACGCCACAATAAAAATCTAAATAATGTGGTGGGTCTTAAAACATGATTTGTCCATTACAACGATGGAGAAAGAATTATTAGAGTTTCGACTAAAAAAGGTTCTACGGTCTAGCGTAATGAATTTTATACGGGATTTTAAAAGTTGTACTTGATTAACGTAGCAATTTTTGTCCCATTTCTCTCTCGTAATAATTTCAAACCTAGGGATATATTTTTTGCAATTGACCAGTACAGAAAACATTACAAAGCTCAAGTAACAAAAGGTTTGAAAACAATACGACGAAAAATTGTTGAGTTAAACCACTTCTTATTATAAGCAATAATTAGCATGTGTTTTAATGTAAATTCAAAGTACCCAAAGGTGCATATTATATCATAATCTCAAGGAAAAAGGAAAATTCTCGATAGCAACATGAAAGCATGCACTGCTTACTTGTGGCTATAATTTTAATTTGTCCTTGTTACTATACTTATTATTATGTATTAATTTTCCGCTGTTTTAATGTTTTCACTATACCCATAATAAATTCCAGAGCATATTTAACTTGTAACTCAAGCAGCATTTAGCATATAATATTATAATATAAAGTACTCAAAATTATAGCTCCAACCATCATCCAGCAATGATCAAATGTATAAAAAATATAAGCAGCCACAGCCACACTACTAAATAGCAAGCAGCACGTAGCATAAAACACACACAGTGGGGTTGCTGTTGTGATACGGTGGTGGATGGTGAATGTGGGCACATGTCCGTATCTGTATCCACATTTGCGTCAAAAAGAGAGTAAAGCGTAATACAGGACACACTCTTTCCTATCTTGTATGTTCTTGTCGCCTGGGTTAAAAGAAAGTTGATCGTGAGACGAACGTAACGTAATACCACTACGGCTCCTTTTGCTAACTGGTTTGCTCCCTTCCAAAAAAAAAAGTTGCTATCTCTTTTCTCTCAATTCTCTGTGTTCCCCTCCACCGTACGTAGTAGTGCTACAATAATATCATCTCGTACACCTAACAACGTATACTATATTGAACAAGCAGGTATATCAGAGAAAGCCTGGTTGTGCACCCGATTCAGAGGCAGTTCTCACTTCTTTCAGATAGAATGTGTGAAACAAATGTTGCACACTGAGCTCTCACGACATTCCTCATCCGACATTC
This sequence comes from Zhuqinia jingwanae, assembly GCA_027744095.1. Taxonomy (NCBI): domain Eukaryota; kingdom Metazoa; phylum Arthropoda; class Collembola; order Entomobryomorpha; family Paronellidae; genus Zhuqinia; species Zhuqinia jingwanae. The sequence goes on from JAHZNC010000010.1 coordinate 6,001, forward strand.
GCAGCAGAGGCACATTACATTTTTTTACAGGGTGAAAGTGTGCCGAGGTAGTACGGCTTTGTGAAAATGCTTGTATTTTTTTATCATCCACTTTTACAGTTTTTCATTGTTCCACAACGTTTCCATTAATTTGTCGTAACTATTCTTTTAAAAAAATTACAAAAAAAAGAAACAACTTTACTTGTTCAAACACTTCAATAAACAAATTCTGAAATTCTTTGGGGGAAAATTTTGTACAACAAAAGTGAATATACATACAAGCCAGAGTGTTCACATTGCCCCACAACACTAACTTAAAAAAAAACAATCCAATATACCAATTGAACACACTTCTCTTTAATTACACTAAACAACCTTAATGAGCAACATTTTCCAAACAAATCTCTTAACAGTTCTATACTACGACGAAAGTATTAAAGTTGATAGTGCAACAAGAATAGTAAAACAATCTTTTGCAAAGTTGTAACTTGCAAAGCCTGTCTTTCTTTTTCTCTCTGTGACTTTTTTTTCGTTACAAACAAAACTCTTATCATCGCGAATCCTCTTTTTTTCTTGTACTTCCTTCGTCGTCTACTTTTTTTCTGTGTTAAACTACAAATAAAGCCTGCAATCTTCCTCCTTTGAAGAAAAAAAAGAAGAGCGTCAGAGGAAAAGCAATGTGACTGGCCAAAGGCGTCTCATAAAATAGCAACTCACGGAGAGATTCTCAATTACGTGGAATCAGCAGTCAGTAAGCTCAAGTCTATACTGTCACACAAATTTCGCTATACTATGCCTTTTTTACGGCAACTATCACTGCAAAAGCTTTTCTTTTTTTAGTGGCACCACCACCACCACCTAAACTTACATATATCACTTTTGTAGTGCAAGTGGAAAGGGCAAAGATTTCCCTAACTTTCCAAACACACTGTTTTTTTCTCTTCTTCTTTCTCTTTCCACCCCTGACGTTTTCCTAGTAAAAGGGTTCGTAAATAAAATCAAAAAACTTTCAATGTTGTTGTGCAGTTCTTTTCACTTTATTAACAAGTGTATAAAGTCTTAAAGGTATGAAACAAAAATTGAGATAAAAAAGGGTTGTTCTTTATGATTTTATATTCTTTAAAAAAGAATGAGAGTCAACTTATGCACGTCAATACTTCAATGTTGGTCGGTGATGGGATTTACTCAAGGTAGATTGATTAATGTATTATTTTTTGAAGGATTTTTTATATATTTTTTATTTCGATAAATCGAGCGTTCAAATTTCCTAATTTTTTGTACATAAAATGAAACAGTTAATATATAGGCATAAGTAGTCTAATATTTCAAATTAGAATGATCTCATTATTGCCATAAATTCATATGGGGAAGTGGAGCGTTTATAAGCTTGCATGCAAGATTTAAGCTGCTCAACATAAACTTCCTGACAATATAAAATTACAATATCGTATTGTAATATGATGGCTTGCTACGGGAGGATTACGATAGAAAACTAGGAAGTGGCATGGGCATAGAGCGTTTTATGTTTGGTGAATAACATTGAATCTAATCTTTTTGTTAATCCATCACTACAACCACATCCACCCTCAAGCCTGTATGATTTTGCTGATTCAGCCATAATATCTACTACGGCGTGAGTTGGGTTGGCTTTGTGTCGTAGTATTCTTTAGTGTCATGGTATCATTACACCCATTATTCAGTTGAGCTGGTTGCTAGCCAAGTTCTAAGACTTTCCATTTTACAAACATTTTTTTGCAAACGAGTCAGACCAATTGAAATTTGATAATGTTATTAACCCTTGCTTCATAATACATAAGCCTATTGTTAATCGTGGCACAAGTCAAACGTTTACTTCTCCTATTACTGCTCACATTAATAAAAGGTCAATTAATGTTTTAGCTGACGCTCTAAATATACAATTTTAGGTAACGTAACATGTATGTATGTAGTTACATGAATGAATTTAAAAAATAAAAAATTCTGTTATTTCGTATTTTACAACTTTTGTTTTCATTGCATACCACATTTTAAAAAAAATAATTAAAAAAATTGTCTGTCACAGACTGGCGTAGAGCGTAAAGTAGCTAAAATTGATCTTGGGGTAGATTTCCTTGTGATTGGCATAATTGCACAAAAAACAGAGGGGTATTGATTCCCAGAAGCATTACAGCTATTTTCACTTGCATGCAAGGCCAATTATTTACATTGATGTCACGAAACATGGTACCCAAAATTCATGCGAATTTTGATGACTAAATTTATTTTCGGGCAAAACTGTACTCTTATTTCTTCACTAGAAATATTGCCAGAATTATTTTTTCAATTACCTATTTACACAAAACAGTAATTTATTCGTGACAAAATTATTTATAATCTACTTTCAATTCGCGAGAAAAAAATATCCCATTAGAATGGAATACGTTGTGCATATCCCTTGAAACCCACATTGCATTATGTTGTGTGTTGGATGCTACTAAACATGTGTGTAAATTTCCACAGCACAGCACAACCATCCTTTAAAGCACCCCTTTTTATTTCATGCATGATGATAACTCACTGCTGCATTATTTTCCCACAAAATGCAAACCCTACCCACTAATAATCATAATAATAATCCATGAAAAACCAGCCTCTGATCATTACTCGGCTATTATTGTTTCTTGACAGACTTTTACAACACGGGAGTTCAGGAAGAGCATCGCAGCAAAAACAACAACACAACAACAACAACTGTTTCAATTCATGCATCATAATAAACAAAAAAACATCATCATCATCATCACAAACAGAAACCCTGCCGAGTCGTGCATATTTTCATTCCATTTCCAAATGATTATTGTAGCAGCCGCATAATAGCAAGTATAAAAAGAGTGAACAGAGAAGCTGAAACCTTTATACTCGCCATACTCATCATCATCATCATCACAATCATTTTTAAAAACAAATGACGAACAAAAAAAGTTGTGTTTTTTTTCTGCTGCTACTGGTGGTAATGTTTTAAATGCACACAAAGTATTAAAAAAACTACTACTATTTTGTATTTAAAAAGAGCCACACAAACAAACCACCTACAACTCCTCCTCTTGAACACACTTTAATTTCAGTGTCAGTAGCCTAAGCCATTTTTCTTCCCAGAAACAAGCGCACAGCCTCATCACCCTAACATTTTGTGTGAAAAAAACATATACCTACATACATACATTTATATAACCTTAGAAAAACGTAACACTAAAACTTTTCTCTTTAAAAACCTCATCTACTCATCATCTCTTCTTCCATTCTCGACTCATTGCAGCGCTACAGCAAAACTTTTTGCTGCAAACTGAGAACTGCCAAAACACGCGCTGCTGCATCAAAAAAAGCAAAAAAAAAGTATGTACCTATGTGTGTATATAGAGACGACCGAGTGGAGAAAATGAAGAAAGGGTGAGTGAAAGAAAACAGTATAATGAATGGAGAAAGAAGAGAGCAAATAACAAAAAGTAAAATAGGAGCAACAAAATAATAATCACCATCATCAACGTTGGCATTTTCTCTGTGTTGTTGTTGTAAGCAACATAATAATGATAATGATAATAACAAAAAAGTGTGTGTGGTGCATAAGAGTACGAGTGTTTTTCTGGTTTTGAATTGAACTTTTGTGTACCAACAAACACAACAACAGCAGCAACATCCAAAAAAGAGCCTGCAACCACCCTCTCTCTCTCCTTTGCAGCTCTAAAAGCTTACGTTGTGAACACTAATAATAATAATAATACCAGCAACGGTGGTGGTAGTAGGGACTTGGAGAATATTTGTTTGCAGTAGTAACAGTGCTGCTGTTTACTGCACTACACATCCACGCACAAAAAAACATACTACTACATTTTTTGTTTGATGCAATATCTCTGACTATCTGATGCGGTGTGTGTATAGAGGTGTATGAGTATATGATATGATGATCATCATCATCATGATGCCAAAAACTTGAGAAAAAAAAGTGAACTTGTGAATGAATAGCAACTAGACAAGTTCGATGTTATTTTTTTCTTCATATACATACGACTCGCTCACTGCTCTTGTTTATTGGTAGTGCAGGTTGTTGTTGTTGAACTGTGAATCCCACCAGAGAGACTACTTTTACAGGAGTAATAATAATAATAATCATAAAAGACCTAGAAAAGTCATCCCATCAGCATCATCGTCATCATCAAGATCATCATCGTTTTGCCTACCCCATTTGCGTATATACATACAAGGCTTCTTTTCATCCTCTTCTCTCTATTTTTTTCTTGCTGGTTTCTTGAAATTATTGATGACGTTTAGCAAAAAAAGCGCTAAAAATAAGAGAAATAACGTGAGTCGATAATTTACCAGTGAAAATAAAACATATATACCCTGAGAAGCTATACTCCAGAGTTTTGTACAAATATCGGAGATCTCCGCACTTGTCTGACATTCAACAAGAGAGAGAGAAAAAAGGAAGGAAGACACAAGTACTTTTTTAAAAACATAACTTTATCATTTTCTTTTTTCTCTTGCTGCTTATGTGTAAGTAGTATATGTGTGCTTCGGATTCACAAGGATATTTGTGCGTAAAGTAATACTTAAGTATATACACATGATACGCAATTTTTCCCTTCTTTTGACAGAGTCAGCAGGAGCATTATTAATACATTTTTTGTCGAAAAAGGACAAGGATAAACCCGGCAGCGAAATATCATCAGACCAGAGGCAAAATAGTGTAGACAGTACATAAAATTCATAATAATATTCGGAAGCGTATATAGTATGCAATAACTAAACTGACTTATGGCACGGTACCAGAAACAAATTTCGGATTGAATTTTATTCCTCTCGTTTCATCTTTCAAAATAATACCAAGAGTATTTTCATCATCATCATCATCATCATCAACGACATCATCATACGATATAAATTATAATATTATTTTGATACCTACAACCTTATATCCTTTCTCGTGGTACACGTTACGCTACTACTACTACTTTTACAACAACGAAGAGAGAGTTACAGCAATCACCAGCAGCACAATGGATCGACAACTACTTTTATCAGTAGCGAGATTAACTTGGATCCTGCTTCCAATTTGGAGTGGATTTCTTATATCAGGTAACATCACTAACAATAAAACTAAAGTTGTTATTATATCAGTTCTTTACTGCTATATAATATCTGTCTATTTTTATAGCTATTATTAAATAAAAATAATATTATTTTATTAATAATACACTTTTCCATGCATACATGTATACATAATACTTTCAATTGATAAAATTACAAAAAACAGATTTAGAAAACAATTTATTTCGCTCTAAGGATCTTTTTTGTTTGGATGATATGATTGCGTAATGTATACTACTGAGTGAGGTAGCTATGTGTAATACTTGCCGATAAAACGAAGGAATCCTTGTACTTCTGGACTTATTATTATTTTTGTCTTGTTGCTTCTCTTGGTTTGAAGGTCACATTGGAGAGAAAAACATGTACAAAAATAAAATACATTTCTAATAATAATGACATTTTCTTCTCAAACTTTTTTTTTTGATCGTATTATAAATTTATGTTATGATGATGCTTATTATTACACAAGTGAAAAGGTAAAGTGCGAAGAAAACAACACATTGGTAATAAATTTGTATGTGAAAATGTCGGACAATTGAACCAAAAGTTTTATATAGTCAACTAATTTTTTTCAAGATGAGTGACTATATTATCTTTCATCACATAATCATCATCATCATCATCATCATCACAACTGTCATCTTTAATAATATCATTTTGTTGGATGATGGCGAGAACTGGAGTGAATAAACACTTTTGCAAGTTGGCGATTATATTATATTACTTTAGCATTATCATATCATCATCATCATCATCATCACTTTATGTCATCTTTTCTCCTCAGTTGACTTAACGGCAATGAGTAGTAGGATAATCCATAATATAGCAGCTTCCAGAGAGAAAGGAAGAAAGTATGTTGTAGTAATAGTAATAACAGTTGAATGTTCTTACACTCACTTTCCTTTTAAAGGGGTAATAAGTAAAAGCGTGGTACTACCATACCATACCATATCTATTGACGTATGTATTTACTACACACACATATCTGCTGCTACACTGAAGAAGAAGAAAAAACATTCCTTTTCACCAAACTAGAATTATTATCTTCATTACTATCACCATATTCAGCTTGCTTACTCAACTGTGCACGCACATCATACCACTACCATCACCACATCGTCTTCGCGCACACACACACTTTCACTCTCACACAAACAAGGAAAATAGCTATAGCCTTTCAGTATACAACTACTTGCGATATAGCAAACATTATGATCATTTTCACAAACTATCATAATCAACATTATCGTCATACTTGCCCTTATGCTTGTTATACGCTCAACCTCAACTTCATTGTCTCGTTACTTTCCACTACACACACACACACACACACACACACACACAAGTTGACTTGACTGGAGAAGAGCTACTTGAATGAAAGACATTCACTTTTGTAACTCTCTATTTATATGGTACTAAAGCATGTATACAAAGTATACATATATATATAGATAGCTTTATATAATATCATAATCAACTCATCATCATTTTGTTACAAAGATAGATAGTGTAGATATAGTAGTATAGTGCATAACGTCAGCTACTACTTCTTTACGATGAAGCTTTGGATCAAAGCCACTCAACACCACTTTATTTCTTGTTCATCGGCTATTTTGGTAGTAACCAAACTAGACCAGGCAAGCAAGTTGTTGTTGTGGTGGTGGTGGTGATGGTAAAAAAGCCAATATAGCGGCAAGAAGTAGTACTTTTCTTCTTCACCCTGAACACAAACAAAAAACAGAAAGAAGTAAACATTGTGTTCCAACAAAACAACATCAAGCCCGCCGCCACCACCACCGTCACCACCACTTATACCAAATTTGTTATATATTTATATGATAATAATATCATGTATTTTTTATAACAGTAGCATAATATCTTTGTTTAATAATAAAGGAACAAGGAGCTACTAGTTAAGCTTGCTACACTACTACTACTACTACTGCAAAAATTACTTTCCTTTCAAGTGTGAAATTCTCTTGAGGCGGATGAGATAAATACACTTGGGAATAGGTTAAGCGCTTCACTCACTCATTCTTTCCTTGCAATATTTCTTTTCTTTCTCCCTTTTTTTACTCATCTTCTCGTATTCCACTTCTAAAATAGTAGTCGAGGCTTTAGTTAAGGAAGAAAATGATAGAAATATGTTTTGTAAGGTTGACGGTGGTGGGATATAAGAACGACGATGAAGTTTGAGTATTTATGTAATACATACTACTTATGTTATACATTTTTTTGAACTATCGTAATAATGATAGATACAGAGAAGAAAATGTGAATATAGGTAGGTACGTAACACTTATGTATACGTTTCATAAACGACGAAGAAGAAGAAGAAGATGATGACTTGGAGGCTGACATGTTATCCTTCCGCTATTAATGTAACCCCGACAGCATCCTCACCATCATCGTCATCATCCTCGGAGTAGCTACTGTGGTAGTGGCGGCAATGGTAATACTTGGTGGCAGAAACTCACACAAGACAGCTTATTGAACGAAACGTGTAGTTGTTGTAATGTAGGTACATAATGTACATCCAACCAACCAAAAGAGAAAGTCGTCGTCTGCTGCTGCTGCTGCTGGTATTTCTAGTAATATTACACATCGGCTAGCCAACAAAACTTCATTGGCAATAAAAATGTTTAATGTTTTTTGTGTGTGTGTGTGTTTGAATCTAGCTTTATACATACTTTTGAGTGCTTATATATGATTTTTGGTTAAAAAAAATAAAACTACAACACGGCAGACAGCAGCCATAGCTCCTAATCTTTCAATTGGTATCGGCTTCCACTTTTACTTTATTTGGCTTCCTGCTTGAAATGGATAAATATAGGAAAAATAATGGAAAAGTAATATTCCTCGAGTAGTCTAGTGTACAATTCAATCAGTTTGCAGTTAGATGGCTATGCTAAGAGATAAATATATAACTCCAAGTTTGTAAAGTCAGTTATGTAAGTTTGTCTCTGAGCAAAAAAAGAAGAAGCAAAACCAACATCCACACAACCTTTCAAGTAGATATGTATATTCCAAGAAAAACATAACCTAAGCTAATTGTAAATAAGCTAACCAATACACTATATTCATGCATGACTATTATGATGAGGATGATCATGATGATGATCATCATCATCATGATCATCTTCATCCAAGAGACGAGGGTGGTTTAGTTTTTTCTCTCATTTTTTTAACTAAAAAAGGCTTCATGTAAATTTTTTTCCCAGGGATAACTTTCATTCTTCCGATTTTACTCCAGGACAAAACTAGCTTTGAGGTCGTTCCTTATGTTGTTGTTGTTGTTGTTGTTGCTAAGCTTAAAGCGAGTAAAGTTCCCAGTTATTTATCTTGCTGAAGCCCTCCTCCACTCCTTGCTAAATGAAGGAAGACAAACTGAACAGGAGATGAGATAACATTGTGGAGAAGAAAAAAAAAGTGATCATTTTGCTCATATTATACATCATGTATGTACCTATATAATATACATGTGTGTAGAGTATGTAACAACATGAAAAAATGAAGTTGTCCCGAGTATAAAGTACTTTTGTACGTGCATGCTTGACGGTGATGCGATGACGGTACTATGGAGGTCTCAATATTATCTTCTACTTTTTACTGGGCTTATATAGGTATATATGTAAAATAATGTACATATACCTAAGTATATGCAAAATATTGTGTATTCCTTCATGTTTTTTTTTGGCATTCATATGTAATTTAGTTATGGTGCTGTGCACTCAATAGTACACAAGTTCCTGAATAAAAATATACACACACATCCATATATGTAAATTGTTGAGCAATGTGTGGCAGTACATAATATTATATAGCAGTCTGTCGAATATGTGAATTGGTTGTTGAATGCAAGTAAAAAAAATTGCGTAGACATCTGTAGCTTTATTGTGTGTGTGTGCTATGCTGTGTAGTGAAGAGGATGCAGCTATGCAAGCGTGGATAACAATGGATTTTTGTTGGACAAATTTTCTATTCCATTCAGTATTTTTTTTCGGGGTTTTATGTGAAGTCGAGTAGGATTTCCTGTAGAATATTTTCATGCTTCTCGGTTTACCCGATCCATCGTATATGGATGTATGTGATACGATGGGACGGGGAAGCTCTCCTGGTTGGATTACACATTCAACTAAAGTGTGCATATGTACATGCCACACATACGCGTATATGTCGATATATACATTTGTTCAGCAAGTGTGACTGTATATTTGTACCTACACATAGCATTTGAATATTTCAAGTACGCTCAGTCAAGAAGTTCATCTTTTTGTTGTGTAGTATTTACGCTGTGTAGGGAGCAGGCAGTAGTAGTAAGCGAACGTGTGCCATGTTTTGTCGTGTTGTTGTGAAGATATATTTATTTATGTGCATTGACAAAAGAAAAAAGAAAAGTGGTTGTTTTCACTGCTATTTTTTTTCTCGGTATGAGCATAAACATAACAAACCATAACTGCATGTAACATGATGCAATTGTATATAAAGCGGATAAAAGTTTGATAATATGGTTTATAAAAATAAAGTAAGATCTCGAGCTTCCAATATAATATGTAGCTTGTAGAGAGAGAGAGAAAGTCATTTTGTAGTAGACTGGATAATAAGTAAAAGTGTATACTTCAAAAATTCGTTTCTGACTCCACTTGACTGACAGACTGCACTGAACCACAAAAGAACACACAACACAACATAACCATTTTTATGTAATATTGTTGTAAAAAAAGGGATAAGGGAGTATAAAAAAAGAGAAGAAGAAAAGGGGTTCATCTTGCTGTTTTGTTGTTGTTGTTGTATAATGTTGGTCGGAAGAAAAAAAGTCTATTCTTTCATCAAGTAAAGTGATATGCCTATTCTCATCGTAAAAAAATACATTTTTTTGCAATCCAACCATGTCACAAGAAGATGCGAAGAAAAAAACAGTGTTTTGTTGGTGGAAGTGTTTTGGGTTTGTGTTTGGTTTGATGCCGGGAAAAAAGGGTTTAGATTGAAAGCAGACTGACTGAGCATGTTGAGTATATGAAAAGGGTTATTTTGAGAGAATAGTAAAGAATACACCATGACTCTGATAGTATAAGTAGCTGATTGAGTATACACATTGGAAAGAATATTTTTTCTCTCTTTTATATGAACTATATATAATATTTTCTTTATTTTTATTATTTTGTTTCTGTCTTCCTTTCGAACAAGTCATTTACTCTGAATAAACAGAGTGTAAGTAGTTTTGTTAACGAAAGAAATGATGATGACTGAGAAAATAGATACGAGGGAGGGGGATGAAATGAATGAAATACTTTTGTTCTTTTTTCTATGCATGTTCAGCATACCACAAATGTGTCAATAATAATAATACACACGCTTTATGCACCAGAGTAAATAAATGGGCATGTCAAAGAATGTCATATATCCGAGATGTATGACAACATGACATGGAGCTGGAGTATTAAAGAAATAAAGCTCGTTTATGTTCTTTGGAAGTAAATTCTTGACAAAGTTTATAATGTTGATTTATCATAATGTCAAAATACAAGGCTAACAAACCTACAGTCATTAAAAATAAGTGTAATTCCGCATATTAGCATGAAGAAAAAAAGAAATGTTTAGTTCTACTGCCCACCACCAAACTGTAATTGTTCCAGCATCGTCTGTAATCGCACAATTTTCATCACGGGTAAATCACCTCCACTAGTCCCCAACATTGCTCAAACAATATGTGAAGCATGAATAGGTTCAACCAAAAAAACCAAAAATGCCACCACCATCATCATCACCATAATATGTACATTTGTTCTTCATTATTGTTTGCAAGAAAAATCTACACACATACATACATAGCTGGGTAGACAAATACAATGAGCTTTCTCTTTTCAAATTAAGTCCTGTTCTTTTTGCCCATTTCGTGGTTGAAAGGAAGACTGGCTGCAATGTGTGTATGTGTATGACTTTTTCTTATTGTCTTGCGGTGGTGACGCGACCAATGATGCTCTTTGTTGTGTGTGGGTATATGTGTGTGTGTAGTAAAAGCTAAATAGGAAAAGGGAGATTGCTTGCACATAAGAAAATATTGGGCTCATTTACTGGATGCGTACACACACATGTATTATATGTTCTTGTTAAAGAAATGCACGTTTATGAACATATGAATTTGAATAAGTACATAAATATATTTGAATACATGCGGAGTGTGTATGTATTTATGTACGAATCTATGCATACTTCCGATATGCATAGCATGTCTAGTTAGGAAAGACAAAAAACCGTGAAGTGAAGAAAGCAGCTGAGAGTTATTTCGGGTTATGGTGGTTTTGTTATGCGGTTAGCCACGGACCAGAATAGAAAACGAAATTTTCTTGAAAATGAAAATGAGCTTGTTCCCGTTTCTCTCTCTCTCTCTCTCTCTCTTTATATTCCACACAATCTCTTTTTGTTTTCTTCTTTCCATCCTCATTCTCATATTATTTTCCCGCTGCATATAAAAATATATATTTTGCTATGCCCACACACACAACTGCTACTACTACTCCACTCGACTGTGTTTTGCTTTGAGATGGTATGTGTGTACATGTACATAAATGTAATGGTGGTAAGCGGAGGTGGGGATTGATGGTGAATGTGATGAGAAGCACTTTTCTTTTTTTCCTTCATTTCATTCGCCACCCTTCTTGGCATATTCATCTTCTTTCCACTTTCAACTTGCCACAACAATTTGAATCACCGCGATGCATTTCACAAAAGAAATTTATCTTTTTTTCTTCTTCCTCTCGGACTTGTTCCTTTCGCTCTTCATTTCATTTTGTTTCCTAGTTTGAGTGTGCAGTAGACCGACAAAAACCTGTTTAGTTCACAGGGAACAAACTTATTAATTTTTCTCACGGTATTCCTCTCTCCCTGCTTTATACTTACAAACGAATGAGAGAGAAAATCCAATCTCAGTTAGTTTGGATAGCACCACCTTAAAATTAAATGTGAATTGTTCTTTTTTTTAACAGAAATTTGTGTATATTTTTACTTACATGATGTTATTCTGTCTTTCTACTGCAATTGCAATAAATGTTCCACCCACACATACAAAAAAAGCACCAAAAACCAAATTCACAACCAAAGATTCTAATTGAATCCAATTTCCAGTGAAATTAGTAAAATCATAAGAAAACATTGTACTGAAATAAAAATTATGGAAAGTTTACCTAACCCCATTCTTATATATTTCTTGTAGAGCGCATTCCCCTAGAAATACGCAAGTAACATTTTACACGCAAACCTTTTATCCGAATGAAAAGGTTACATTAAAGCTTATTTATTTCCCACCTCATGAAGAAATGTCATAATTAGGTATGTATATGCATGCATACCTATTTAAGATACAAAATGTGGCATCTTCCGGATGACCTAGTATTTTCACACAAAAAATGTTATTTCTTGCATAATATCCTTATCTAACCCATTTTCATGATGATGATGATGTCCTTCGCCCTTTGGTCTATTTACATACATAGGTAAATTGTAATATCAAAACTCAAATTTTCTCAGTTACATCGTCCGGAAAATTTGATATCCCTTCAAACATTAACACACGAAACTCAAACCTACATACGTACCGATTATACTTTTTTTTATTATGCTCCTGATCCTCTTATATAGGCGATGTAATAATGTACATTGTAAAAACTACAGCAGCGGCATGCATAAAAATGCATGACAACATCTCACCCGTATTACTATAAAGTTTCTCTGATCATCGTCATCATCCTGATCTCTCTCTGCTTATCTGTAACAGTTTCTCTTTTTACCCTTGGGTAGTTTTTTCCTTATATATGTACGATTAGCCGATTAGATATCAAAAGTTGCCCAAAAATATATATAAAAAAACAGACACCGCATCATCACCATCACCACCCCTCATATTCCACACTACTCATAATAATATTATCTATTATGTTGTACGCCACACATACAAAAAAAGATTACGTTATATTTGCTTTGCTGTTGTGGTCGTGTATTTTTATTTAAACCGCATCATCACCATCCACCACCCCTCATATTCCACACTACTCATAATAATATTATCTATTATGTTGTACGCCACACATACAAAAAAAGATTACGTTATATTTGCTTTGCTGTTGTGGTCGTGTATTTTTATTTACCATCTTTATCCCCCATAATCATGAATAATCCAAAGCACATAGCAGCAGCAGCAGCAACAGCAGAGCAAAGAGAGAGATACAACCCGCAAGATACAAATAGTTTTTAACTGATATCTTGAGATTAAACTTGTGTGCTCCATATTATTACACACTCACTCGCAAACAGCAGTACAGTATATATAAACCCATACCACTACCACCACACAGCTTTCTTTCTCTAGCATCATGAAATGGTAATAGACGTCTCTTCTGGGAAATTTTTCACACCTAAGTAGTAAGACATCAACAGAAAAAATATTATAATAACAAACACTAACACGTTATTATTGTATATTACCTAACATATATATTGGTCCATATAAATACATACATACATATATACCGCGCTTTTTTTATGTCACAGCTTTTTCCTTCCTTTTTTATGTATATATTCATTCTTCTGCTGTATATTTTTTCAAGGATAAAAAAAATCTCGAGATGTTTGGCCTAGCTGCTTTCTTCGCTTCCTAAAACGTTTTTTTCCCTCTCTCTCTCTCTCTCTCTTTTACACCGCATCACAAGAAAAGAAGAGCGTACACCATTTTTTCTATTATTATTATTATCTGCGCACACATTCTCCTCTCATCTCCCACACAAGCAGCAGCAGTAGTAAAAAAACGCACACATTTTTAAGATGTGTTTTATTTTCACTAATGCCCTACTTTACCGGACATGTAATCATAGTAGAACCATAACACAAGCAAAAAAATTCCTTTTCCTCTGCTTTTTCATTTGAAAAGAGGACCAATATCTTGTGACACTGGCGGCGGCAGCGTTATTATGAGCAGAGTCGAGAGTTGCGAAGAGACACACAACATGCACTTTTTTTACTTGTATATGTAGGCATACATATATATAGTGTTATGACGATCATGCTGATGATGACAATGTTATTATGACTGTGTGTGTTTAGTAAGTAGGAAGGGAAAGGCGAACAAGCTTTTATGACGATGAGGGACGATGACGATGATGATGGTGACGGCTAGTTTCATTCAACCATGCATACTTGCTACTATCGTTATCCATGTATATATGCATGCACGTATGCCGGGGCTTTTTTGGGGTATACAACATGCAGTCAAAGTTTGGTATGTTTTGATGTTATTACAAGAAATAAGAAAGATATATACTTACTTTTACACACACGTGTGCATATTATCTAAACTAGGCAGTGAGAGAAAAGAGAGAGAGAGAGAAGGAGTGATACATTCTCAACATCACAGAGTAATTTTACGATAATGCATGTTGTTAGACGCTTCTTTTTCCCTGAAGCTTGGAGCGGAAGCGCATAGTTGCCCCTTAAATCAGTGTCACTTTCCTTGTTCTCGTTGTTTTCGTTTGCCCCTCTCCCTCTCTCTCTCTCTCTCTGAGTGTTCCAGCATTACCACCACCACTACTTTCTACTATAAAACTGTGTATGTGTGTACATAAATGGCAGTGGTGGCACTTGGTCGACGGTCGGCTGCTTGACTTTGATATTAGATTTTCTCTCTTTATATCGTCAAGCAAACAACATATGCAGTAGTAGTATATATTGTAGCAAGCTAGCTAAAAGAAGATCCCATAAAAACTGGGGTGTATGTGTGGACTTATAGTTTCATACACGAAGACATCACAAGGACATTTACAATGACTGTACCTACAACACACAAGACAAGGTATGTGTCTAAGGAAAAGGGAGAGATGCGTTAAGTGCAGATATTACTTTAGACATGTTGAAAATATCAGTCCGGTACATGCATACCTCTACAAAATATTTGTCCCCAAAAAAATATATACTCTCATTCTCTCATGTTTTTTGGGTTGCGACTCCAGTTTTTTTCTTCATTGAATCATGTCGACGTAGCGCGTTCCATGATGATGATGATGACGATGATCATGGTCACGATGCTGATTCCAGTATACATTCCTCCAGGTTTTTTTCCTTCTTCTTCTCCTTCTCCATGTGCCGTTTTTTTAAGTGAAACAACGTAACCATACAAATATATGAACATTTGGTAAAGTCCTTCCAAAGTACTTATCATTACTTCTCTCCTCTCCTTGTTGACATTTTAGTTGGCTATATTACTGTTCAAGCTTTTTACTTTGATAGCATTGGTGATGGTGCGGGGGTGGATTGGTTCGTTCAGTGAAATTGTGTGCCTTGTGCGTATACAGTTCACAAAGTTGAAAAAGGGAACCCAGGAAAACCTTTTGTGTAGGCATCGTACTTTCTTATTTCTTACCCCTCCACTTTTTTTTATTTTTGTCCTTCAATTTGGATTCCTTTAAAAAGATTCCAGAGGACGAGGGTCGTCGTCATCAGAGTCGGTATCATACATGTAGCATTATTATTTGCAGGGCACGCACATTTATCCACGTAATGTCTGGAATTATGTATATCTTCTCCAAGAACATGTGCACGTTTTGTTGTTGGTGTGTGTGTGTTGTGGATGGATGTAACAAACGTGGAACATAACATTTTTTTGGGGAGACATCGCATCAGCATTATATTTATGTGCATGCATATAAACTTCCTTAGACACAACATGATAATAAAAAAATCAAGGAAAATAGAGGACGGGACGGGAATTGCAATTTTCTTGATAATTTCCTGCAATAATCCGTACCATTTTTACGCTTTTCCTGCCAATTCATAATTTGCCAACTTGCTTGTTTTCTTGCATTTTTCACGGGTCGTAGGCGAGGCGTGTAAAAAAATCATCCCGAGCGCCTTTTTTTTCTCTTACGTACAGTTAAACAGAGAGCACCAAACAGAAGAAAAAAACACAAGCATTAAAAGAAAGAAAGAAAGCATGCATGAACTGCCACCATTGCCACACTACAAACTACCACATCATCAGCATTCAGAGAAGAAGAGTTTAGAGAAAGAAGTAAAGCATAAAAATGTAAGTAAGTGGGCTATTCTGAGGATGGGACTTTTCTCTCTCTCTTTTCACCCTTATTCTTACCATTTCCCTATATTATTATGACTATGACCCTCTCTATCTCTCTCTCGCTTATTCTTCTTTTTTTTCTTTTGCGTTTTGTAGAATGTTTTCCTGTAATAATAACAAACAAGCAGAAGAATGAATGAGCATGGATGTGCATAAGCTCAGCTGCTTAACATCTTACTCATTTTTTAAGCTTCTCTTTATGTAATACCTCAAATATACATACCTCGGCAACAATTTTCGGCCTGTGTTTTTCCCTCTATACATACATATTATAATCGGTATAGTACATTTCTACGGAATCGTTCTACATTACTACTTTTGTGAAAAGTTTTAGGATGTGCGTTCAACACTGTGTAAAGTGCTCTGTAAACAAAAGGGACCATTTTGCAAGTAGTTTTTTTTTGTATAATAATATGGTATTATGTATTAATCTCTCCGCACTTTTCGTAATGTTATGCCAAAGTATTAGGGACAAAGAAAGGGCCCCAGAATTTGGAGTGAAAATTCAATGTGAAAGCAGACAAATGTATAAGACATACATACGTTACCTATATATCATGTATATTACATTAATACATACATCACATCGGAGATCGTAGATCCTAGACAATTATTGTTTTACGTGTTTTCCGCTCAAGACACTAGCAATAAGTTATATATAACATGCATATAATATGTTCAATA
>JAHZNC010000011.1:0-26988 GCA_027744095.1 Zhuqinia jingwanae
TGATTATGAGTTGTATGCATGTAAAATATATCATGCATGCCTAGAAGCAATAAAGACTAATTCTAAAATCACAGGAATTACTACATTTTGATTTTATACGACACTCTACTTCCGGATTTCCCATCTCCATCACTTCTCAGTGGACTAATAACAACCGGGGGAAAAAAGGGGAAAATATATTTTCTAGCCGAAGGCCATATATAGCCCATGTCATTGTTTGTGCCATGATGATGATGATGATGGCATGATAAATCTCTATTTAGTATAATAATATGCCTATACCCATAAATATTTCTTGGAAAAAAATATATGAACAAAAAGACTCGACTACTTATACTTTTTATGGGAACTGCTGCTGGTTCTGACACCGTCAGTCTGTCAAAGTATATGGTACGGTGCAACAATAGAATGTGTATGTGATAGCTATTCAAAAATAAGTATGAAAACTAAACTCTAGAGAGAAAAAGAAAACAACAATAACTTAAATAAGCAAGAAATAATAATATAATAATTTTTTTAAATGTCAGTAGGTAAGTAGTAAAATAAATCAATACATAATTATTGTTAGAGTGGATGGAATTTTTTTTGCAAAACAAAATTTAAAAAATGAAAGGACTATTGAAAAAAGGATAATAAAAAAATTGAGAATACTTTTTTTCTTCTCTTCTTCTTGAGATGTAAATTTTGTTTTTGACAAAATATTTTTTGTATTTTTTTATATATGCCGAAATAATAAGCAGTGTAACAAAATAGTATATATTTTTTATATGTTATTAAATATGAAAATTAAATAAGCAACATTGATGAACAAGAGGGCAAACTTGTCCTAAAAGAATCGTACTTTATACGATATTTATTATTTTTTTCACGTAAATAACTGCAATAAATTAATTGAATGATATTATTATTATTATTAATTTTATAATAATTTATAAGTAATCAATATAACAATATAGTAATGCATAAAGTAACTTCACTGCATTGTATATAAAAGTATATAGTATCACTATGTTGGATATTGCAATTGAATAACACCATTTTTTATTTTTTTTATTTTTTTTAAACTTTTTTTTCTTCTTCTTCTTTGCACACCAAAAAATGTTGTATAATATTTATATATTTTTTTCATCTACGTCACAAAAAATGTACGACTGTTTATTTCTTTTTTTTCACTACTAAATTTCCTACCACCGGAGACACAATATTAATTTGTCGTTTTTTTGTAATTAATAATAATAATAATATATAACTTTTTTTAATTTGTAATAAGTAACAACTGAAAGTAAAATAGTGACATAGTAAAGTAAGTGAATAATAATAATAATATGTAAATAAAGAGAAAAAAAATTGTTGCACTTTGATCAATAAAAGTTGATTTTTCTTCTTCTTGTTTGTTAATTAAGTTTTCATTATTACTCTATGACTGATTTGTTTTTTCTCTCTTCTCGTGATAAAAAAGCAAAAAAATCCTTTTTTCTCTCGCTTTATTAGCTTTAAAAATTAAAACGTCCTCAAAATAAGATCAATAATAAAAGTGACTACAAATATTAGGTTTATGACTCGTTACTATATTTTTTGGTTTTTTTATACTTAGTTTTTTTCCTTGTCATTTTTCTTCCTTGATGTGTTATCGTTATTCTTATTAAAATATCTTCTTCTTTTTTTTGCATTTATATCTTAATGCAAATTATTATTTTTTTTTACTCATTTGTGTCGTCGTCGTCATAGAGTCGTGTGTACGTACGTATCTTAGTTATCTGACCCAAGAATAATAATAATAATATATAAGTAGCATTTATATATATTATGTATATATATGTATGGATATATATATATATATATCAGTACGTTGTTTTACTTTCTCATCTGATATTTTAATAATACGAGACCACCCCACCCTCATTGTCAAAAGTAGCAATATAACAATTTTTTTATATAAATTAATTATATTTTCCCAGAAGACAGTTGATTTTATTTTTCTCATTTTGCTATTATTTTTTGTATTGCTAAAAAAAAGTTGAATGCTCTTTAAAGAAAATTTCTCAAAGAAAAAAAATTTGGATCTATCTTTTTTCAAATCTTGCGTAAAATCTTGGTTACCTCTATGACAACTAATGTAATGTATATATATATTGTTCATAATATATATACTTGACAAAAAAATCATATAAGTATATGTTATTATTATTATTATTACTATGGTACTCCCATTGTACTTGCTTAAAAATGTACATTTTTTTCATTCATTTTTTTACTACTACAGATTGTTGGATAACGACAACCCTATTTACTACTGTACAGGATAATAATAATTCCTATAATAACTCAATCACTTATTGTGATTTCATATTTTTTTTATTGGCTGCTTAAAAAGTCAGTCATGGTTCTTGATCTTAACATTTCAAAGTATCAACATTTTTTAAATTATTTTTTTTATATTAAGTATTTTTTATGCTTATTTGTATAAATTAATCAGTTCACAAATTTATAATTCCTAATAATCTACCCTTTTTTTATATGGCAATCAATTAACCGATGCTTTTTTTGAAGATAATTTATATATATATGTATGTATATATATAGCACAGACATTACGTACTTCATTCATCATAAGCTTATCCTCACAGTGGTAATTATACTAATTATAGTAGTAATTATAGTAGTAGTAGTAATAATGATAATTAAATAAATAAATAATTGAACAATAGTTAATTTTTATATATTAAGTCATAAGAATTAAGAATAGTAAATAGTGTAATAAGGGCTTCTTTTTTTTGGGACTTTAAGAATAAAAATTGTCTAAATAGTTTCCTGCACGTTTATATATGTATATATGTTTTTTATATAAATATGTATTACTATTATTATTTTTTCTTACTTGTTTATTAGTAAAAAGTAGAATTGTCATTGTCGTGGCATTGTATTTAGATTTGTCTGTTTTTTAGGACCGCGCATGAAAAAAAGTCAGTTATAAATTTGTCCTGTCAGTCTATCCGACCGCCGTGTCCGTTCGTTCATACCAGAGAAAGAGTGATAATAAAAAAGGGTGTTTTCATCCCATTTAAAACATTTTTTTATTGCTAAAGATTTTTATATACCTCATTCTACAGCACACTCACTTTTTTTAAAATATTTATTATACAGACTGCCTTTATTATGGGATATTTAATAATGAACATGCCCCTTGGAACTGACTAAACTGACCTGGGGGAAGGTGAGAAAATATCACCCCGTCATCAAACAAATTGCTATGTACTTCCTACTCCTCCTCCTCCCACAACAGCCACATATCTTAATCCTTTTTTTTCTTCTTACAAACTTGTTAGCCTAATTAAAAGTGCTTCATTTTTCTTAATCAAATCAATATGCCTATTTCTATATAGCTGGGAGGAGCAAGTTGGTAACTGTTTATTCTCAAAGCAATAAAAACTAATAATGATAGTTCCTTTCACTAAAACTCTCACACGTTTTTGCACCGACAGAAACGTGTACTTTAAAACTATGCAACCTAACCTATCTACCCACAAAGGGGAAAAGGGAAGTGTGGAGGAGTCAACACAAAAAAAAACAAAAAAAAATCTTACACAATTCGTACATTTGATTAAAACGTTTTAATATATTCTTTTTTTAGCTCTTGTTGATTTCTTTTACGTCAAGTCATTAAAACCTCAACATAGTCCTTCCTTACAGAGTTACTACGGTTTATTTATTAAAAAGTGCGTTTGACATCCGTATGATAAATAAAACTTTTTTTTTGTAAATTGCAGTAATATTATTTAAAACCTATTTATATATATATACTGGATACATATTATTTGTCATCATATCATCATGTCATAAATAATAGATATATTTTATGCGCATGTTATTTTTTTTACACCTTAAACAAAATTCATCGTACGTAATTATTATTATTGTTATTATTATAACTACATATTTTTTTATATATCATCACTTGACTGACTGATTGACTTTGTAATAAAAACAAAAGGTGAAAAGGAATTATTATATGTATATATATTTTTTTAAATATATATTTATCGTTAAAAAGTCTTATCTTACTTACTTATCATTTTTTTATATATACACAGTTCAGAGTAAAATTTATACCATTTAAGTATATGAATAATAGGTTCTTCGTTAAACCTCTCTTCTTCTTTTCTTCTTTTGAAAAGATTTTTTTTCTTCACATTTCATAATACCGAGCAATAATAATAATAATAATATTTATTATTCCGCCGTTTATTTTGGAAGCCTCATCACGAAAATTTGTCATACCATTTTTATATATATATATATTATTATTATTATGTTTTAAATACAATCTATCAATGTTTATACATTATTCATAGTTTTTTTTTGTTTAAAAAGCTTATAATGTTTTTTTTGGTTCATTATAATAATATAATATATTATTATTATTATGCAGGTTTCCTTCCAATTTTGTATCCATGATAGTTTTTTTTAAATAGTTTATGTGTAAGTAAGCTGCTCCCTGATATCCCTATGAAAATGACCGTTTTGAAGTAGTTATTGCTTCGATGCACCGTATCCAAAGATTTTTTTTGTATTTTGCTTATGAAAACCTTCAATAACATGCTTTCCCCCTTCCTATGTTGATGAGAAATTCCGGATATTGTAGGAATTTAGGATTTCCTAAGATAAAAGGCTCGTATTAAAATTTCCCAGATTTTCCAAATTAAAATTTTTTAAAGTTTATATGTAGTAGTAGTAGTAGTTGCAGTAGGGATGCAATAAAAAGTCATCATCAAATATATAATAAATATATATTGTATATATATTTTTTGATTTAAAAAAAAGAGAGAGTCTTCCTCAAAGAGTTTTTTTTTGTTGTATATCTTTTCCTTCATATTTTTTGTTTTGTTTTGAAATAGAAACTATATATCACTATCTTGTTGTTGTTCAATAAAATTCAACACAGGTAAAATGGATGAAATTTTTTTAAATCCAAGTATATAATATATGTATATAGTAAGCATAATATATATATATATATATTTATAATAATAAACCCACATCTGCCGCCGCACTGAGAAAAAACCCACAAAAGGTAAATATAATGTATATATTTTAGCGTAGAGAGAACAATAAAAAGTAAGCTTTTGAAACAGTGCTTGAAAATACGAAAAAAATGCGCTCATGCTTTTTAAAATCTTTGCAAAATATTATTGTGTATAAAACAAGCAAAGAAAGAAACACTAAAAAGAAAGAAATTTTATGATGTTTTTTTTTGTAAAAGTTAATATAGATATATTTTTTTTTTTCGAAAAAAAAAAAGAATCGTCTGGGAAACCTAGAGCTTATTATTACAGCAGAAAAGGAGCTTGCAAATTTAATATATTATATATATATCATGTATATGTAATATACACACACACCTTTTTTATGTGTGTATATATTTATATATATGCCTTTCATAGAAAAAAAGACTCAAAATATCTTCACTTATTATTATAATTTTTTTTGTTTTCTTCTCTTTTTTTTTGGTTATCTTGCGTTTCATTTTGAGTGAAGTCTATTATATGTATATATATTTTACGACAGAAAAAAAAACTTTTTTTTTGTCCCTAGAATAAAATAGTTGTAGTTGTAGTAGATGTAAAATGACGATGAATAATTTTAAAATTATTATCATTATTAATATTATTCGCATCCTAAACTTAATTCACAGTTTCATAGAGTAGCGGCAGTCGAGCGGATAAGGTAGACATAAATGGGTACCTGTCGGGTAGGGGAGACCGAATCCAGCATATCCACCGTAACCACATCCTGCTGCATACGCCGCATAAGCTGCTGCAGGGAAACCTGCTCAAGGTCATAAAATAAATAAAACAATGGATTAGCTCACCAAATTTGCTCAATACACACATGATAAATCAAAATTATTATTATTATCATATAAAAAAATATCCTTATTTTATTGCTATAATATATTGCTATAGTAAATAAATCTTTTTTTTTGGAGTTCTATATATAAAATATATATATATAATTGATCTTATAAATAACCTCAACCGATAAATATATAATGAATAATAATAATAATAATATCTAGGTATCTTGGTATTATGAATCTTTTTTAAAATATAAAATGTATAAGAATTTGGGCATGCTTGATCAAATTTATTTAATTTTTTTTGGGATAGTTGAAGAAATTCATAACCAACGAAAGGAATTGTTTAATGAATGGATGAGAATAAAAATGGGTTGGTGATGGAGCTTTTGAAATGCAAAAAAAATATTATATACAAAGAGGTATTTAATATCGAAAACAAACGGAAAATTAGAAGCTCTCGAGAAACTTGTGGGGAGGAAAAATCTGAGAAATTATTATTTTTTTTGTATTAGAATATTTCTAAAAAACATTATTGGAAAGGGAAAATTTATTTGGAAGTATGTAAGTTTATTACATGAAAAAAAAGTCGGACGCGTGGAAATACTACAAAAAATGAAGAAAAAAACCCAGCTAGTCGGGCTACATTATTATTATTATCATCAAAACTACAATAAACTAACTACATGAAGGATAAAATGTATAAAGTGCTAAAAACTAATAAGTTTTTGTGATAATTTGCAAAATTGTGCATCTAAATATTAGTGGACTAATACTATTTTAATCTACCAACTAATTCTACAAGTGTGCACCTACGCACTGCAAAAAACCCTTTTAAAATGAACCAATGCAATAGCAATTATTATTATTATTATTAATAATGATATTTTTTGCGCAAATTTGCTTGTAGCATTTGTTAATAATTAAAAAAAAAACGTGGCAAACAATAGCGTCAAGAAGCGTCAAAATTATTATTATTGTTGTATTTTAAAACATAATAAATATATATTATTATGTGCAATAGCTTCAGATCCGGAACTTGATTTCATAGCACAGAGAATTTTTTTGCATTTAATTTAACATGAATCACAAAAAAAGATATACATATTTTTCGATGAACATATTTTCGGATTTGTAAGAAGTGGTGTAACTTTGCATGTTTTATATTCGTGTGTGTGGTAAAAAAAAAGTTTTTAAAAAATGTAATAAAAAATCTCAGTACGACATACCTACATCAAAGTAATAAGTTTTGTATAAAATGCCCATTGCAATACATACCTATATGACATTTTCTCAAACTCAAGTAATTTGAAATTACGTCAGAAATTTCTGCTCAAGTCATTTTCATATTTTTTGGACACCCGTAGCCATATGACTTTTGAATCGAAAGTAAATTGAAAATTGAAAAATATATACATATATACAACATTACACCAGGGGTTGGGTCGTTCCTTCCCTTCCTGACGACTTTCATCTTTTTTTGAGAGAGAAATGCATACGTAAAATGTGATTTTTATCAAAAAAGAAGAAGAAGCTGTTCTTCCAAGCAGAGTAGCTACAAAACTATAAATATATATATGATGTGCGCATTTTGCAGTGTCTACCAAAGCTCATGATCATCATCATCAAGTTGAATAAATGTGTGTACAAAAATATGTATATAAATTTGTTGTGTCGTCAGCAGCCGGCAAACTTTTGAACCGTAAGTAGATATAGTAAGCCTTACAATACTCTATCAAAAGAAAATATTTATAAATCATATTCATCCCAACAACAGGAAGCAGTTTTCAAGCTGATATGTATATCAAGACAAAAAAGGTAGATAAAAATATTTGTAAATGAGATAATGTCATTTAAATAAATGCAGACTTTTTTTGTTGAACATACGTATTTTTTCCCTTCTTCTACTATCAGCACAACAGCGCAACAGCATAATATACCCACCACAAAAAATATATACTACGTTATTGTATGAAATGCAAGCATTAAAAAAACAAATACTTAATAAGTAATACCGAGCACCACGCCAAATAACTTAATATTACTTTCTACATAAGTCAAACTGTACTGCCAAAAAAACAATCAACCAAAAAAAGTGTACGCATTATTTGCTAAAAACCAAATTTATGAAAATAGGTATACAAATTTTTTTGTTGTGTTAATAATAGTAATAAATTAAGGAAAGACAAGGAACCTAGAAACTATTAAAATATATATTCATTTGTTTTTTGTTTCTTGTACACTAAATTTAAAAAAATAGAAACCCCACTAGTAAAAGTGTACGCACATTATTAACATATTAATATGTGATTATAGTGTGCGTACCTATCACTTATGATTATTATTATTTATATAGCAGTTTTAAAAAAATACACCAAAAAATACCAACAAACAACACAGAAATCAAAACAAATGCAAAAAAACCAAGATTCACTCATCGATTGAACAAATTTTTTTTCTCAGTCTCAAAAAAAGGTAATACACAAAAAATAAAAGCGATTTTCAATTTTTCTTCCGGAAATGACTTTCAATCTACTTTTGAGAGAAGAGAGAAAAAATTCAACTCTGCAACGCATTTACCTTTCTCCACTATTTTGTTTGAGGTAAATGAAAAAAAAACATATAATATATTGAATCTAATGTAAAATTGACACTTTAGTCGTAAATAAGTACTGCATGTATACTTTTTCTTTTCTTTTTTCATTTAAAACAAAAATCAAATTTGTGGGAAACATGCACCAATCATTTAAAAAAAACTCTGGAGAAACGAACATGATTTTCTTGATTTTTTGTGTGCACTCTGGCGTGTATAAAAAATAATGTTGTTATCTTTTACTCTTTTTTTTGGTATCTATATATTTTTTTGAGACTGAAAAAAACTATGATTATTTTTTTTCTGTATATATATATATATAGCAAATGTATTATATTATTATTCTATAAAAAAAACTACGTGGTATCATTGAACAAAGAACGTGTGGCTAATATTCCCGTCAGGTACAACACGTCTAAAAAACGGAGGATATTTTTTTCTGTATTTTTCCCCCAAGTTTTTGTATTTCTTTTTTCTCTGCACTCTCTGTTTATCAGCTGCTGCTGTTGCTTTCTTGCTGCTACCAATTTACTTTTTTGCTTTGTACTATAATTATAATAATAATAATAATAATAATAATATATAAATACATATTATATATTCTTTTTTTATCAGTTTCATGCAACAGTACCAACTGAAGAGTAAAAAAATTTAAATACTTCGCTTTTTTTAGAGGAAGAAGAAGAAGAAGAACAACAACTACTATGGACTTTTCTTCTTTTGTCTATCGATAATGTTTTTTCAATGGTTTTTTTTTAAACTTCCTGTGTTTTTTTTAAAGTTTATGTCGCGTAAATATATGCTGTGTAGTATTTGTAGTAGTAGTACTAGTAGTAGTAGTAGTTTTCATGTTTTAAAAGATTTTTTTTATAACACTACTTTAATACATAATATATATATATATAAATAAATATATACTGATATATAAGATATATATATATGTAAAAAAAATTGTAAATATAGAGAGATAATATATATATATATATATATATAATACATAAAGACGAACAGAAAGATAAACATATATAAAGGTTATTATTAGAATATTTAATTATAAAGTTATATAAAGGCAGCAGTTCTACAAATTTTTTTTACTAAAAAAATGGCGTTTAAATTCTGAGATTACCTATGAAGAAGAAGAAGAAGAATAAATCATGATTATTATTATCATTATTATTGTTGTTATTACCTATTATTTTTTCTATTGCAACCCACATTATTATTATTGCTCTAAAGAGAGAAAGAGAAAATGCGTATAGCTTATGGGGGATGGTGATACAAAAATATGTGTATATATGACAGATTTTTTTTTGTATATATTGAAATGAGAATAATAATAGCGATAATAATAATAATAATAATAACGTTGATTTATAAAACTGAGACCAATGTGCGCACTGAATTGGATTTAAAAGGCGTTTTTTCTATACTAAACACTTTTCCTAGTGAACTAGTTATTATGTATGTATTAATCACTAACCACTAACAAATTGATATCCAGTATTGATATCCTGGTATTTTTTTTTGTTTTGAAGCCACCTAGAGAGATGTAATTACATAGAGTATAGTAGAGAGAGAGAGCGACAACAAAGAAGTATTACACAGTAAAAAAATATAATTCTAACCTTTTTTTTCTATTCTAAAATGAAGTATTATATATATTTTTGGAGAAAAAAAAATTGTATTAATTTTTGTTAAAAAAATATTTAAAAAAAAACAAACAAAAAAAAGATTGGCTTACACACTACCCGACCGACATTTGGTTGTTATTATTGATTTAATTCATTTTTTGGCTTTTGTTTTTAAAAAAAATCGGAGTGTTAATCACAAATTTTTGGAAACAATTGGCGTGAAAAATAGAGTAGTGATAAAAAATATCCGTTTAAAATTTTATTTTGGGGTAAAATGAGAAAAAAAAGAAACTCACGTATTAATAATGTATGTTGTAAACTTAGTATCTAATCTTCTCATAATCTCACTCAATAAACAAGAAAAAAGTCAATAATAAAGATAATTATAGAAAAAGGAGGAAACAAAATATTGAATTCAAGTACCTGTGTACCGAATGCTTGGATATAGTTTAACTGCTCAGATAAAATATTTTGTCAGAGTGAAAGGCACAAACGTGGTTAGTCCAATTTTGTTTGTAGGGTTGAAGGAATCTCCAGCAGCAATTTTCATCGTTTTGTGTCATTCATTGCCACCAATTTTTTTCATCATCATCGTCGTCATGAGAGAGAGTAGTAGTAGTAGTGTGTGGTCATCACCAAATTTTTGCCAATTTACAGAAGAAGAAGAAGAAGAACAAGTAGTAGAGTAGTAGGAGTAGTAGTGGTAGTAGTAGTGTGCGTGTATGTTGGTGTTGACAGACAGAGCAGAAATGTGGTAATTTTTATAACAGGGAAAACACATTATAATAAAAATAAACGAAATTCGACAAAAAAATATATTACATATATATATATATTATTTATATCAACACCAACAAAATCCTTTGACAATGTTTTTTTGTGTGTCTATTTGTGTGTGTGGCTAGATCTCTCTCGTTTCAAAATCAGCAATCCACATTTATTATCAAATGTATAATAAATATATAAAAAAGAATTTACAAAAAAAAAGAAAAAAATCCATGAAAACTGTTATGGAATATATATATTTTTAAGATAAAATATCTTCTTTTTTACAACTACTCTACTATATATTATACGCGTTAAAAATATATATATTTAAAAAAAATAGGATATCGTGTAAATAATTTCTCATGGTACTCGTAGATCATTATTTTATGTCAAAAAATAATATATATTATATCACGTCACCACCATCTTGCTTGTCAACAGTTTTGGAGAATTCTACTCAGGAGTTGCACAAAAACATCTATCAACAACATTAGGTACCTAAATATATATATAATATATATAGCAATGAGCAAAGTGGTCATATATTATAATATGCTTTTACACAACATCATGATAATACCAACTTATATCATCATCATACTTTTTTTTTGGTTAATTAGTTAATAACAAGTATACTGCTCTACGTCGTGTGATGCTTCCAAGTTGCTAGATTTTTTTTTTGGATTTTTTTAGGGAAACAAATAAGAAAATAAAAATTGCTTTGTAAAAAAAATCTAGATACGACACTGTTGACAACGATAATACTTGTTTTGTTTTCTCCAGAGGCTTCACGCAACGCAACGTATACATTTTATACCTACATACATCAAATATTTCTTCAAGATTGTATTTCTTTGTATGATAATACGAACTACATGAGTAAATGTAGTTTTTTTTGCCTAGCTGTAAACTACATATATTTACATACCAAAAATAAGCTACAATGTTGATACTGTCACCCAAATTTCTGCGAAAAAAAACAACAACAACAACAACAACAACGACTGGATACAAATTATTATTATGTTTTTTTTGCTGCTGCTGCATATTACCTGAATGATTAATACGTTAATTAGTTCAATTACGCGCGCACACGTGCACAAATACTTATACACAATGTAATTATTAATGTACTTCAAGAACAAGCCACTTTCGACTTTTTTTACCTCTAAAAAAATTTTTTTTTTTTCGTGCGAATATAATATATATATATATATATTTCTGCTCTGCATTTTTTTTCTTCTTCTAATGTATACATACATACAACTGGTAGCAAATACTTACTTGGCAGTCCTTTAAAAAAAATATGGTTTTACTTGATAGCATGGTTTTGTGAAGTATTATTATTATTATATTTTTTTTGGATATTGAAAAAAAATCAAATTAGATAGATTGTGAAGTACACTGACAGAAAGCTTATTAGCCACACAGCTTCCTTTGTTTTTTCTTTCTTTAAATCAACTAACAACATCATCAGACATAAATGTTGACATACCGTCAGGCAACGCTCCCAAAGACCACATTAAATCTACAAATTTTTGAGCGGCATAAAGAGAAAAACATACAATTATATAGACTCGGTAAATCATTATTAAGTTAGAATTTTTGTTTTGTTTTTTTTCTAAAATTAAGATTAGACGTTTTTTTAAAGGTTTTTTTTGGATAGTATGGTCACTACGCGGGATAATAAAAAATGTTACACAAGTATAAAAAAAGAGAGAGTAAAGTTCATTATTATTCAATATAATATTCTCAATTTGTTGAATTTTTTTTGGTTTAAGATCTGAAAAAAGAGACAAAAAAATGTTGTTTTTTTTTCTAAAAAAACACAAGTGAGTGGGGAAAGA
Source organism: Zhuqinia jingwanae (assembly GCA_027744095.1). NCBI lineage: Eukaryota > Metazoa > Arthropoda > Collembola > Entomobryomorpha > Paronellidae > Zhuqinia > Zhuqinia jingwanae. The sequence goes on from JAHZNC010000011.1 coordinate 12,694, forward strand.
GAGTCAACAAGGAGTCAAATAAATTAGTGGATAATTATTTATTTATTTTTTTGAATTTTGTGAAGAGATGGATGACTGCTTGACATTCATAATAAATATGTTTCCTCTTTTTTGGGGGGTGGAGGAGGAAAAGTGTGAAGGACACTTGATGTTATAAACTTTAGTAAATTATTATCAGGATGATTATTTGAGTTGACACGGATGAAAGTGATGGGAAAATAAGGAACAATTGCATGATAATAATATGTAATTTGACTTGATATTATTTTGTATAGGTACGAAATATACTTTTTTTTCTTCTTCTTGTTTATGTGTGGTCGGAAGAAAAGAACTGGTTGTTTCTTTTGGAGCTACTATCATCAGACATATTATAAGGAATGATTGGGGACGACAGGCGATTTAGTGGCTCTTTTGAGTTTTATGATGATGCACGTCATGTATTTTTTTGGCTGGACGAATGCATAGTAAACATTATGAAACTTTCCCGGACAAGGTTATTATGCAATATAGTATAGTAATAATAATAATAAGATGTACGCAAAAAAATGATGTGAAAACTGATGCGAGATGTATGTATCTTTAAAAATTATGTACACACATACCTAAATGCAACTGAAGCAGTATTATTATGAATTCACATTTTTTTTAAAGTCATTGAGAAATATTTTTATATGATGACGAGATCGAAACATAATATTATTTTGTCTTTAAAAAAACGTATTTCCAACGTGTTTCGTTGTTCAGCATAAAACGGTTTTTTTTAAACTGATGGATACAATATAGGTAATCAATTATATACTAACCCAATATTGTAATGCTCATAAATCTGAAATAATAGTAATAATAATAATAAGCTGTAAAAGGTTAATGTGAGAGTGAAGAGAATCGATGGTTGAATGAATGAATGAGAATGAGCAAGCATTCCAACTGACTGATATGTTGAGAGTTCACGTTTTTGTTGTTGTTAGTATTATAGAAGTAGTAGTAGTAGTAGTAGTAAGTATAATAGATAGTCTCTAAAAGACTTTCCTAAATAAATAAAAACTACACGCAAGTATTAAACAATAACAATAATAATAAATAACACTTTGAAATGAATATATTATTATGGCGTGACGAAGACGACGACGACAAGAGTATAAAAATAATAAAAATCATGACCACACGAAAAACCTATGGACACATAATATACCTAACTATATGAGATGATTTGAAAAAAATATAAATATTAAATAAAGAGTGCGACGAAACCAATAATTAATTAATATTTTTGGTTAGTCTGATAATTGCATTGCAAGGATAATGAAATAAAAATAAAAATTTCAAATTTGCTTCAGTTTTCTTTTCTTTCCTACTTTTATAATAATAATCAAATTACTATGTGTAATAATAATAAATAAATAAATAATAATAGTAGCATATCATGTGACAAAAAAAGAAACAAAAATATATAGTATATTATATAGTAAGTGGACATAATGCTTTCTCCCACACAGGATTACATATATATATATATATATATAGTACATATATAGTAAATAATACGGTTTTTTTGTGCTGTCAGTTTTTTTTATTAACTCATACTAAATACATTAACGAACGAGCCACAAAGCTAAAAAATTCTACTATTTTGTTTTGTTTTTTAAACCAATAATTATTATTTTTTTCTTCTCTGAGATAATTATTATTATTTTTTTCTAAATCTTCTTCTTTTTTTAAATGTCAAACTGTATTACTTTTAAATATTTTTTTTGCATTATATAAGATGTATTATTTTTTATGTAGTAACAAGTGTGTGTATAATAATAATAATAATAATCATAATAAATATTGATACATACTTGCTTAAGGTATTATTTAAACTTTCATCTCACAACAAAACACCACCAGACCATCAACAACAACAACAACGACAACAACAACAACAATAGAGTCTACTACTGTTTCTTTTAAAGTACGTTTACGTTATAATACTCTCTCTGTGTCTACGGATATTTAAGTTAGCAAACTGTTTACAGTATTTCTTTCGCTAATAATTTTTTTTATATATATGTTATGTATATATTTTTATGCTTTGAATGATAGGTATATATTGTATATATTTATTATATAGTTTTTTTTGTATTATAGATCAAGTCTCTAAAATTGTAACTACTTCCGAGAAAAAAAAATTGTATGTGTTGTTCACGTTCACGCAAAAATCTATTACAAACGTTTTCAGCAGATTTATTAAATTTTTTTTGCTGATGTTTTTTTTTTCAAAAAAAAGTGTAAGTTTTTTTGAATGTTTTTTATGTGAAGGCGTTTTTTTTCATTTCACTTTGGCTACTAAGTATATTATGGATAATAATACACAATGAAAAAGTAATTATATTTTTTTTGTGTGTGGATTATTATAGCATTTTTTTGCATTGTAGTATACTTGTTTTCATGTACAACATTACTACTTTTTATGTATATATATGTATTGTATTTCTGCAACTTGGTTTTAAATTGTGCATTCAAAAATTTAAATTTTTTCTAACTAATTTATTTTTTGTCTCTCATAAATTATTTGCTTGTGGTAATAACAAGAGTAGTAAGTTGTAATAATAATAATAATAATACGATTACGGTATACGGTTTTAGAATTGATATTATTTTTTATGTAGGCTCATAATAATACAATGTAATAATAATTATATAAAATTGACTCAATTGTATTTTTTTGTCTATTTTTCAGCATCTACCATTTTTACTAACTAAAACAGTTATTTTTTACGTACGCTGACAGCAAATATTATTATTGATTTTTTTTTGGATTTAACCAGTAACAACGACAACAACAACAACAAACAACAGCTATCATCTAATGTAGCCGCATTTTTAATGACAGTAATAATAATGTCGGTAGTTATGCTTTCAATTTTTTTATAGAAAAAAATTGTAGTAATAATAATACTGCAAAAAAAAAATTGTTTACCATATACTGACATATACAAATCTAAAAAAGGGAGTATTAAAGTACGATGTTAGCAAGAAGCTATAAAGTCGAAATTGTTTTATGCTAAATATATTGGAGCACACTGACCAACCTCAACGAAATCATCATGTTTGGGATCATCATCATCTTTGATTTTAATATGATGAGTTGCATAAAATGATTTGTTTTCTGATGAGGATTTTAATGTTTTTTTTTGTACAGTGCACCCCTCTCCTAAAATTAATCGCTACTCGTGTCAGTCAACTGAACTGTGTAATAATATTGTTTTCTTTAGTAGTGGAATGCTGTTTACTCACAAATTTTTTTATAGCAAATAATGTGATGATAACAAATGCTACAAAATAATTATTATCATGTATTCCCATTCACAATAATCAAAGGATTATTTTTTATCGAAGGGATCTCTCTCTATACTTGCAGAAATTATGCTTTGGTTATTTTAAAAGTATGTTTTGAAAAAAAAAATGTCAGAAAATTTGCACAATATTATGTATTTTTTTCTGATCAGCAAAAGGATATTCTTTTTTTTCAACTTGTTTTCGGAAAATGGTTTTTAAAAAAGTGGCGGTTTGGTAGTTGGCAATAAAGTTGGATGCAATTTTATTACATAGGTATGCTTTTTTTAGCACCACGAAACATTTAAACGCACATTGTAAAAAAAACGTGCTACTGCTGCGGTTTGTGTAGCAGATATATAAACTACTATTTTATATACATATCATCAGATAAATAAGACGGTTATATATGCAGTAGCAGTAATAAGGGTGGAGGCAGCAAAGTAGTGTTAGTTAAATCTCAATGATGCGTGCGTACACTATAATATTCTCTAGTGTTTGTTTGTATAAATGTATATCTGTGTTGGTATGAGTGTGTGTGTGTGAGGGAGAGAGAGAGAGAGAGGAAAGATGTTCCAATTTAGAAAATAATCTCTTTCGTAATGAAATTTTCAAGTAGTGTAGCAAGGGTCGTTATGTGGAAAGGTGTGTAAATAAATAAAGAAGAAGCATTCCCCCCACCACCACCACCACCACCAACAACAACAACAATAATAACAACACTAGCTCACTCACTAGGTTTTTTTTCTTCTTTCGTTATACAATAATAATAACAAGATGAAGAGGAGGAATAAAACCAGAGTTACAAATAACACAAAACAACGTAACAACGTGTGTTGTAGTATTAAAGTATAGGTTGTGTTGTATGTGTGTATCATAATGATAGTAGTAAATAGGCTTGTTTTTTAATCCTTTTTTGTGTCGGTATACTTATTATTATGTAACATTGTGTTATAGAAATGCTCACACTATTATTATAACTGCATACTGCCACCTTAGCTACAAAGACGTACGTACGTACTAAAATGAGCCATGGTAATGTAATAGTAGTAATATTATTTTCACTTTTTTGCACAATAATAACAAACACAACAAGACACGTGAAAAAGAAGGAGAAAAAAACAAGAGCGAAAATGGAAACTTGTTTGTTTTTTGTGTGTTTGTTATATATATATATGTTATGGTATATCTGCTGTGATCACGCAATTAAACATGATACTACACAACAATGCGCTCTCTGTTTATAGTTGCAAGAAGGGAACAAAACTATTAAAAAAGGGGGAAGGGCAACAAAAAATTCACTCGTTAATAAAAGCCATACCAACCACATTTTCTCACAAGTTTCAAATTGTATGCACTGATCTAATCGCAAGAAACACCAAAGCTATATATATATGTGTGTGTTTGATAGTTGTAGTAGTATTTGTATATGGAAATCTGGATCCGGAGAAGCAATTTGAGATATATATATATATTTATTTATTTATATTTTTGTATCTTCTTTTCCTAACTATTCATATTACATCTTTTTCTTCTATAAATACATATTATATGATTTTATTTATTTTTATGATTGCAGCAGTTATTTTATACTCTCTAGTATCATCTTCCCTCATTACTTTTGCAATGGGGAAGCCAATAATATCTTTCTGCTATTTAATGTCAACAAATGCTATTTGTATAATAATATGTATATAGTAATGAATATAATGTGTTTATCTTTATTTAATTTTTTTTGTATGTATGTACCTATATTTATAACTTGCAAAAATGCATATTATGAACTATGAAATTACCGCTGCTGCTGCTGTAGCTGCTTGTCAGTATCCTAAAAAATACTCGTGTACATTATTCCTCACAAGAAAAATGCTTTTGTAGATTTAGAAATATTTTTTTAAACCATTTTTTTTGTCTATTTGGTTTTTAGAAAACCATTGTTGTCTATTTTTTTATGATTATTTTATTTTATTGCTAAGATACGAGTAATTTTTACAACTTTGTTGTCTTCCTCATACATTCATACTTTTTTATGTCCTAGTATTTTGAGTAATTACATAACTCACCACATAACATGCATACTAATAATTTTGATTTTGCTGCCATAAATAGGTATTTTATAAATAATAAGCACAATGCGTGACCAGATGCTTGTCAACTTTGCCAAGTGCCTTATTACTATTTATATTATTATTACTTTTTTAAAAAGAAATTTCCTCATTAATAACATTACTAAATGTTCATGGCATACAATATAAATCTTAAGAGAGTTTGTAATGTTCTACTAATATATATATATTTACTAGAGTAATTGCTTCGGATATTTTTTAATGGAAATTACAGGAAAACTTTTTTTTTGAAAACTCATTCCTGGTTTTCCTGTTTTGAATCCTGGTTCTTTTTTTGATCTACTTACTTTTGTGTAAGGAGAGTACATGTATAAATTTATATGCGAGTGTATTTAATCAAAAATCTTTGCAGAGATAATAATAATTTTCTCATGCATGATTTGATGATGATTATTTGTGATATCATTGTTATTGGATTTGGATATTATTGTTAGATTTTTTTCTTCTTTTTTTCCACTAAAATGAAAGTTGCTTTTTCTAATTTCCGAAAGGTATTTCAGGAAATTGTATTTTCGTATGGGTTTCAATCAGCAAAAAATATCCATTTTCGCAATGTTTAAGCTGAACTTCATAATAAAACACTTACAGGGTTACAGTCGAGTTATCTCATGAATGGAATGACAAAATGCACATGTTATACACACGTATGTATCCTTACACATAAAAAGAGAGAGAGAGGGGGGGGGAGAGAGAGAAAGATGATGATGAAAGTTGTGGGAGTTTATGCTGTACTGTGTATATTGTACAGTTTGCAGTTGTCACAAACTAATGGGAAATTTGTAGGACAGTTTTACAAAACTGGCTGAATGACAGACACACAATCATGTAATAATAATAATAGTATACACAGCAAACGCACAACAATAGTAATAATAAATGAAATCTGTTTAATATGATTATATGTCGGAAATGAACGATATAATAATACTGCGTGCAAATACAAAGTGACTTTTGACTTCCGTTTCTACTACTACTCCCCTTCCTCCTCATAAATATCCCATGCTAGTAGCATTTATTTTCCAGAGCGAAAGCAAGAGCGAGAGACTCATTCACTCACACACACAAAAAAAAGAGTGTGGCAATAGCGGTGCCCATTTTGAGGACAAAAAAGACAATAATAATAGAAAGCAGTAAAAATCGTAAATGAAAAGACAGTTATACACTTCATACGGCATTATATATTGTCGGTTGCTCTCTCTCTCTCTCCATCATCATCATCATTCCTCTTATACATATATACACACTGCTTCCTTTTTCTTTTGTCCACCCATGAACCTCCACCATCATCCTCATTTATTTCCTTTTGTCTTCAAGATTATATCGTATCCTCTCTCTCTTTCATATTGTAAAAATACCCGAATATGATGATGACGACAAAGAAGAATAATAATAATAAGAGTATAGCATATTATACATATGTACAAGTACATTATGCATTTTGTAATAGTAGTAGTATGTATTGTTCCAAGCTTCCTTTCGTCATGGAAAAATATTATTACATTAGACGAGAAGAAGAAGAAGACGATGAAGGAACAAAGTACATGATACTTCATGTGGCTTATTGGAAGCGAGCCATGCCATTTATAATAATAATATTATTATTATATCATTACACGTAGAGAGTGAAGAAGAAGAAGAAGAAGGAGGGGGGACGACGTAGCAGTAGTGTGACGATAGTAATGTAACTGCAATCATCCTCTCGGAAATGCCTCAAAATCCCATGCTGCTTTGTCTACTTACTCCTACCATTATCCTAGCAGTAGACTTTCTTTTGAATTTTCAACATCATATAACTCACTATGAGAACAATTGTGTGTGAATGTGTGTGTGTGTTTTAGTGAGTCTTCTCACTCTCTTACATGTACGTAGAAAGAAATATTTCTCTTAAGAACGAGAGAGAGAGAGGTAATGTGCATATATATACATATAAAAATATACCTATATTCCATGTGAACAAGTAAGCTGAAAGAACAAAATGTTTTATGAGTTTATAGTGTCACTTCTTGTCTGTTATTATTTCCCATCTTCCAGAAAAAAACCGAGAGGCATAGTAGTAGTATAAGTGAGTACACTATTCTTCTTTTATAATATGTTCACTTTAGTTTAGTAGATGCATTTGCCAGATTTTTTTCTTCTTCTTCTGAGGGTATCATCATATTTATATCCATCATCACCATCATCATCACCAGCAGCAGCAGCATCTCTCTCTCTCTCTTTTCCACTACTGTCATAAATGACACTGCTGGATAATAATAAACAAACTTTTTGACTCTGTGTGTGGAAAATATGACGATGATGATGAAGGCATTTAAATACTTATTGTATATTCTCCTCCTCCTATATATAACTTTTGTCTTTAACTAGGCAACTTACTGGACTTGTTTTGTGTTAGTATATGGTATACATGCATACACCATTATGTATGTGTGCATTGTGCGCGCATCTATCTGTGTGTAGGAATATATGTGTATGTTTTATAACATCCGTAAGCAATAACGTGCGGGCTAAATATTATGTACAGCAAACGTTAATTTTTTTCTCTCGCAAGACGTTGAGAGGGAAGGATAGCGATTGAGAGAGAGAGAGAGAGAGAGAGAGAGAAATAGAAATCGCCATCAAATCATTGGAGGTACGTACATTCCAATCTTTATAGAAAATGGAAAAATAATTCTAAATATGATTGCTCTATTGTGATGTGGACAGAAAAAAAAGGGGAAAAAACATTGCTTTGTTTTTGACATACCTTCTCCATTTCTTGTTTTCTCTCTCTCTCTCCACCAATAAGTATTATATATTTACCATTTTTCTAGTGCAATTTCACATCAACAAGAAAATGCTGTTATTCGTTATTGCTTATCTCTCTCTCCCGCTCCCTCTGCAATTGACAATAATGATGGGCCTTGTGTGCGCGAAACTGATATTATTTGTGATATCAAAACTCTCCCATCTTTTAATGTGCCTTCCTTGTTATTTTTTTTGCTTCTCTCTCTCTCTCTTTTCCCTACACGTTCACTCAAGGTGAAAATTCTCAACAAGCGTGACATGTTACCACACACCACCAGGAGCGTCGTCGTCCTGTTCTCCCTCTTTTCTTTTCTTCGTCCAATAATGTTTACTCTCTCCCTCTCTATTTTATATATACACACACAAATGTGTAATGTTGTGCATGTCTGTTTGCGATCTAGATGTTATTATTATTGCTTTTTTCCCTTTCTTTCTTCCAGCTTTTGTCAATGTAACATGTCAAGGAGGGAAAAAAAGAAAGGCGAGAGAAAATTGAGTCCTTTTCTCTTGTTTTCCTTTGTACGATTTCAAATAAGAGTATTGTTATTATCACACACACACACACACACATGCAATGCAGTCGGTGTATAGTATAGTAAGTATGTATATGCATTTATATTTATACTCCCACTCTCTTTATGGAACGTTTCATCGATATCAATATCAAGTTACCTATTTCGTTTAGATTTAAAGAAATGTTCCGTGTATCCGAATTATGTGACAACCCTTTTTTTTGTCCTCTCCTTCCCTAGTAGCCATATTACAAGGATGATATATACATGTATAATCGTTTATTTTCCTGATTTTTACATTCGACTCTTTTCAAACTACTATTATTATTAATGTTTATTCTTCTTTTTTTGCATCTGAGGAGACAATATTGATGATGTATCCTAGAATCCCCGTGTAGTTTTGTTATTGTTTTTTGGGGGGTAGGCATGTGTACTAAAAAATACAAGTATCACATACCGTCTGCCATTTATAGATATCCATCTTTTTTCCTTTTATTCTTCGTAAAACGGTCAGTGTGTATTTTAGCTTTTAGCTGACAAAAAAAAATATACATACCTTTTTGCAGCTCTCGCCAAATAATATTTTCAACTTTTGACCAAAAAGTTTTGTTTTTAAAAAACTTTTGACCAAAAAAGTTTTGTTTTTAAAAAACTTTTTTCTCTTAAATTTATACACTCTTTTTCGTATATCGACATGAATGTTATAACAAGCCATTTTTTTATGTAGGTATTGTATGTGGTAGGTATGTACACACTCTTGTTTCATACTCATTCTATCATTAGTCCTTATGACAGTGCAACAAAATGAATTGGATGAGAAACAATTTGGTAGATGATATTATGATAGGTATGTAGATAGATAGGTAGATAGATACACTAAAGCGGATGTAGTAGTAAAAATGAGAATGTATATATGTAGGTATATACGGTGAAGTATTAATAAACTGTTCTACTTTGGGTTGAAAAAAAAATAACTTTTTTTTCTCACTATTATTATTAGGCAAAAGTACAACTATTATACCATTACATTAAATGTTGCTACATTAGATGAATAGTCTGTGTTGCTACGTGTCTATGTCACACACTAGGGACAATTTTACTCAATATCATTTTAATAGATTTTTAAAAGACTAATTGGTAAACTCTTCTTATAATTTTTTTTATCTCTGTGCCTCTGCATATATATATCAACAACAACAACAACAACAACAACAACAACGACGACGATGACTCATATCAAGTCACAATCTCAATCTAAAACAAAGACAACTACATTATTATTTTTTATTACTATTATGGTTTTTTTTAAAGTAACACTGTATAATTTTTGTTTTGGTAACATAAGTAATTTTTTATCTATCATCAAATTCTGACATCTCTACGTTTTTGGTTTTTTTTTCTCTTCTTTTCTCTTAAAATTGACAAAGTTATTATTTTTTTGTGTACAAACGCGTAAATAAATAATTGTATGTATGCTATTTAATAATTACATTTTTTATAATGTTTTTTAAAAATATAAATTGCTAAAAAGCTAATCACATATTATTAATAATTCTATTTAAAAAAACGATTTTATTTTGTTTCTTCTTAAGTGTCCCCTATAGTGACTCTAAATATTTTATTTTTATTTTTTTTATTAATTAGTCAACGGTTTTTTTTAACACAATCATCACTATCACTAGTATATTTTTTTGGCTCTTCTAAAAAAATGCTTTTTTTTCTATTTTTTTTTCGTCGTATAGAAAAATACCTGATACGAAGGAAGACAGTCACGATAGTTTTTATTTTCTTCATTTATTTTGTGGTGTGTCCGTTTATTAAATTTTAAACGAAATAATTACTATATTTTTTTTAATCTATTTTTTTAAATTTATTTATTACTCTTCAGTTTCTAATAGACTAGAAAACGCTAAAATAAGTACTATAATTGGCTAAGGTATAATAGGTATGTAAAATGTGTTTGCATAATTTCGAGTACAAAAGGGCTTGCTTTATTTATATAAATTTTATTTATTTTTTGTCGTCGTCAACGTTATTTAATGAAAGTTTTGTTTTTAAAAATTATTATTATTATTATTATCTTCTTTTTCTTCGTCTTCTTAAAATGTGATTACTTTTTTTTGAAAACTTTCTTAGTGCTGATTTCTCCCAATGAAAAAATATATAGTTATTATGTGTACTCTACTATGTACCTATCTATAATATAAATTATCTAACGTTTTGTTTGTTTTTTATTTTGCTCGCTCATCACTATAATTGTCTTGTCTACTACTATAATAATTATATTTAAATATTTTTGATGATATTTTTTTGTAAATAATTATAAGTTTTTTTGAGACTCTGTCTACTACAGTCTGTGTATTATTTATAAAGTCCGTTTAGTTTTCTTTTGAAATATTAAAAAATCTCTCTCGACTATTTAATCTTTTGTATTTATTGTACCGACACACATCTAACAACAACAACAACAACATTTTAAAGTATTTGTTTTCCTCTCTACTACTATAACTATTTTAAACAATAATTATTTATAATTGTTTCTCTAAAAATATTCTAAAGTGTATTTTAAAAATGATTATTAATTATTATTGCTTTATTGCGTTGTCATTTCCTTTTTGTTTTTTAAATGCATCATAATAAGTTTCAGTTTTTTTTCAGTGTTTTATCATCAATTAGTTAAGCCACATTTTGTTATATATTTTTTGAGAGAAAGAAAGAAAGATAACATTTTGATCCGCGTTTTTTATTGATGATGAATGAATATATATAAAGTCCATAGCAGCCCTTCTGTATAATTTTTTGATAAAAAAATTGGTTCTTCGTCATTACACTCTCGACTATTTTTATATACCTCTTTTTTGCTACAACTTGTCATCTAACTTATAATAATACTTTTTTGTATCTAGTTTCAAAAAAATAATTGCTAACATTTCAGTATATTTTTTTGATATTTTTTTTTTGTTCATCCTCCGATTTTTTTTTGTTCGCATTCAATCTGGCACCACTTTGGTGTGTGTGTGAGTGCAGTCTAGAAGTCTATAAATTTATTGTTGCACCAAACGTCTACAAACTACATACATACATTCCTAAAAAAATTACATTTTAAAAAACTCACAATATAAATTTATCTGCGCGTTAAATTGCATTATAAATTTTATTTTTTTTCGTGCAAAAATTGTACACAGCATTTTATTTTTTGTTTATTTATTTATTTACTTGTTTTGGTAGTAGTAGTCTTTTTCTTTGTCTTTTGAAATTGGAGATTGTAGGTATGCCATCATCATCTTCTTTCCACTTTTTTTATATAAACATGTCCACTAACTGCACATGTACGTAAGTAGCTATTATTATAAACACCTAACTAGTTAGTTAATTGTAAAAAATGTGATATCATTATTATTAATATTTTTTTACGCTACACAGCTAATTGTAAGAATATTCATTACGGATTTACTATATATACCTAATATATTATTTCATCTTTAAAAATGACACACACTCTTAACAACAAATGTGAGCACGGGTATATTATATGTAACTTGCGTGTGTGTGTATGATGTCAGTTTTTTCCTTTTCTTTATCTTCAGTTAATGGATATGCAATGGGCAGTACTCATTACAATAATGTTAATGAAAGATATAGCATATGAATCAATACTATAATGATTACTGTTTTTCTTGGTTGGTTGTTGATGATGATTGTTTTATTTTATTTTTTTGTTAAAATTGCATCCACAATTTTCAACTCATCATCAACATCATGATCATCATCATTATTATTATCATTTATGAATACTTGAATGACTGGATGACTTACATACATTTTCATTAGCGTTTTATTTTTTCACAGTGAGCGTTTTGGCACTATATAGTCGTATAATATGTATGTATACATGTTGTTATATGGTATCTTTAAATTGCGTAACGTTTACACACTGAAAAATATAACATTTTCTACGTCCTCATCAAAAAAAAAAAAAATCCGTCCTTTTTTGTTCATTTTTTTATGAATAATATGAACATAATGTCCACCCACACAGACTAATTATTATACAAGAGGAGCATATATTGCATAATAATAATAGTAAAATAATATATTCAACTACCTGTGCTCAACAATCATCCACCAGAGAGGAATATATTTGCACATGAAAATCTTCATTATTATGCATACTTACAAACCTCTATATATATTTTTTTATAATAAAAAAATGTTTCTAAATTATAACTCACGTAAAATTATCAAAGTTTTATGATGTTTGCCTCAAAAGAAAATAATTACTAGTTTTACTCTCTTTTAAGTATAGTCACTACCGTTCTTTATGCCTATACAATATGTACACACGTTGTATATCATAATAATAGTAATATTTATGTGCTATCACAACACTACTAAAAAAACCCGAATTGTTGATTTTTCTACACTGTAATAATAATAATACCTACCACACATATTATATGCATTGTTGACATTGTGAATACAATTTTATCTAATTTACTAAAAAAGAAGAGGGGAAAAAACAACAACAACAACAACAACAATATCATCATCAAAAAGAGTGACCTGACTGACACTAAAAACAATAATGTTGTTGTGTGTTTTAAATATGTTTTGTTTTAATACACATACATATATATGTATGTATTTGTGTATGTATTTATATAATGCACAAAATAATATATTATATATCTTATCATCATCACTATTATCATTTTTTTTATTGCTAGTTTTTATTATGGAAGTATGAAATGAATACTGAAAGTGGACGTTAAATTAATAAATTGTACCACATAACAACCAGCCTATATTTATGCATACTACACTTATATGAAAAGTATGAAAAACAATTCACATATTTTCTGTGTGTCTTGTTCATTATTATCATTAGACAAGGAAACTTTCTAATAATTTCATCATCATCATCATCATCTGTTGTCTCAAATAAAAAGAGAGAAAGAAATATTGTTTTTATTATTATTATAAGTTGAAGTATCAATTATCTGTGTTATTTACGTAAAAAGAGCAACAACTACAATATATATACCTATACCTATAGACAGTGGTTATAATTACTATATTCCATCATCGTTATTATTTTATAAATAATCTATCTATCTACAATTATTGTAATTTAGTCGCATAATATATATTGCTATTATTCTTATCCAGTTTGTATACTATTTATGCCCATCTCTTTAATTTATTTTATTTATTTTAGAACCCGCCTCTGTTCTGTTGGGTTCTACTGTGTGCGGGAGGTATATATTCAAGTTGATTGATTGAAATATTATTAATAATAATGCACTCTCAACATTTTTTTACGCACGAAAATTCTTCCTTCTTTTCTTCCTCCTTTTGTCATCATCGTCATCATGGTCATATACCCTCAACATTTTTTTGTGTATCCCCCTTACTTCTACTACTGCCTACAAATACAACTCTCTTTTTTCTTCATTACTTCTCAATTATTATGTATCAACACATATTTGTTTTGTGTATTGTATATAATATATATCCTGCTTGATTTACAATGTGTGGTGGTCGGTTGGTGGGAG
>JAHZNC010000012.1:0-52500 GCA_027744095.1 Zhuqinia jingwanae
CATTTACATGATCCATTATTAATATTATGTAAATTAGTTTATCTTGTGAAATAAGTTCACAGAATTTATGACAGTTTATTGCATTTATTGTCACCGGCTTAAAGAAAGAGCGGTCTCTTTTGCGGTGAATTTATATTAAATATAATATGATCGATCCAATGACGCACGACATTATTACTCGAATATGGATGGAAAAATTCATACAAAAATTGAATAACTTTGAGCTACAAGCCAAATTTGTTGGAGGGAAAAAAAGATGAACTTTCATCGTAAAAGGTCAAACCCTATGATCATATTTCCCACCTAACCTATTACTCATATAATTTTAATCTTTAACCAAATTACTATATAATTATAGTTAATTAAAACCTAGAGCATGAATTAACATTCACACGCATAAATGTGTACGCTTGAAAGTTTAAGTTGAAACGCTGCAGCAGCAGCAGAGGCACCACAACAAACATGAATGCACACGAGACAAAAACAAACCCGCATGACAGGAACAGATGATCAGCATGAAAAACACGGGCTTTTCATACACAAGTTAATGAAACCCACTAGCCAAAGTTAATTAATTCTTTAATTAGACTATGTAACGTGTAGAAAAGCTACATAATAAATAACCACATACATCAAAAATTGAAAAAAAATCATGATAACCCGGTACACCCGAGCTGGCACGGTCGTTAAACACCTCCACTCATCATCATCAAACCTGAGCACCAGAACAAGCGTAAAAGAGCAGACACCTCCACTGTACGATGACTCTGCAGTGATAAAATGGGTAAAATCAAAAGTAACTTAAAATAACACCATACGAATTATTCTAATGTGCCGATTTAATTCCCCTCAGCTGACATCCCCAAATTCAACACCCCCACCTCCTGTAGCGGTCCGGCTCCAACTCAACCCGAAAACCCAGTCCCTCACAATCCAACAAGAAGGTACCCAAACGAGTCACCCGCTGCCACCACCCCTCCTAAAACTAGCAGCAATCACAATCCTGCGTAACCGCTCGTTCCTCCGATCGGCTAGATCCCTCCCACCCGTAACGATAGAGTACAGCTCCCCAAACATCGCAAAGCCACTGCACATGGGCCACCTTCGCTCAACAATAACGGGATCATACGTGAAAAACATAACGTCATCCGCAGGTCACGAAACCCGTAGCGTCTGCTTTTTAGGAGACTGGGGTCGACAGTTTGGAGTACTCCACGCCGGAGTCCAAAACAAAATGACCGAAACAAAGAATGAGCATTTCAAACCATACGTTTCCTCGCTATCCCTCCACGAACTCTTATCAACATACGTGTTATCCTCGTCAAGGTGTGCAGAGAACAAAGAGTTTGAGTCAGAGGCGCTTCGCTTATCAGCCGACCTAGAGCAAACGTTCAACACAGACTCTGACGGAGCGTACCTGTGGTCCCACACCAAAACAACAACGATCGACCACCTGAAATCCTGCTACAGCGTGTTAGGGATCTCATTCGACGCTTTCGAAGGGGAATCAACGTACAAACGAGACAGCGACGAAACAACAAAAGCGCTGGAAAGACTGGAAACGCTAAACCTGACATACCGGCACGACGACGGCTCCCTGAGAATAAAAACAGGAGGACCACATGATTCAGTCCTGTTAAAACGGGACAACTCGTCCGTGTACCTCCTCCGCGACATTGCTTGCGCGTTAAACAGATACGAAGAACGGAACACGCACAAGTTTGTGTACGTCGTAGACGACGGTCAGTCAAGTCACTTTCGGAATCTCTTCAAAATTCTCTCGTCAATGGGGCTCCAGGAGACAACCACCTCACCTGACCCTCCCTTCACGCAAACGTTCACTCATGTCCCGTTCGGCAAGGTAAAGGGCATGTCAACAAGATCAGGTAACTTTACGCTCCTCTCCGACGTGATAGATCAGGGTACTACGATCATGCACGAGTCAAGAAAGAAATCTCCAAACGCAAGGAACACACACGACTTGGATGTTTCCCGGAACCTGGCCGTTTCTGGCTTAATTGTTAACGCGTTGAAGGGGAGGAGAACGAAAACGTACGCTTTTGACTGGAACGAAGCTCTGAGGAGTAACGGGAACAGTGGAGTTGCGCTTCAGTACACAATCGCGAGACTTGGGAGTTTGAT
This sequence comes from Zhuqinia jingwanae, assembly GCA_027744095.1. Classification (NCBI taxonomy): domain Eukaryota; kingdom Metazoa; phylum Arthropoda; class Collembola; order Entomobryomorpha; family Paronellidae; genus Zhuqinia; species Zhuqinia jingwanae. The sequence continues at coordinate 2,143 of JAHZNC010000012.1, forward strand.
AAGAAGAGTAACGGATGGAGATCACGTGGAGGATCAACACGTTGAGAAGAGAATCAACTGTCTACTTGAATGCGGGAGAAGCGACGTGATTGACCTTTTATTTTGTATAATAAAGTGAGTTGAAAATAAAGTAACAAACCCATGCATTAATGTTGTGCCTAATTAACAAACTATCTTGTATCCTCAGCTTCGAAGACACGTTTTGGAGATCATACACGAGTTTGGAACCGTGTGCCCTTGTATCGTACGCTTTCAACCTCGCTGACAAGATATCCAAAGTCCTGAGCACAGTCAGGATACTCGATGAGAAAAACAAGGATTTCGCAGACGCTATGATATGGATTTTCTACGTTAGCAAATTAACGTTACAGAAATCTCTACAAATAATTGGCGTCAGACCTGTCGGCGAGTTTTAACCATAATGATGATAGGAGTACTTAAATAAATTCAGAGAGTATGCATTTTTTTTTGTACTAAAACGATTAAAGATCCCCAAAAAAAATCATTTACATCATTTTAATTTCCACCTTTAAAATCTGAAACATCATATCACGTACTAAAAAATTCGTTTCATCATTAAACTTTACACACAAAAATTGGGTATATATTTCCTTATTAAGCGTTGGTCATCAAGGTTTACAATCTAAACATGGTTCTTTAAGGTCACGTATCAAAATTAAACACAACAGTGGGTATAAAATAAACGGGCAATTAACTAAATTACTAACAAAAGATCTGCATAATTAATACTATAATCGTTAGTACGTACGCTACATGTCGCTAATTATTCAAATCACGGCGTTAGTTGTTAATTCTTTAATCAATGTACTCTTGCTTAGTTGCTATGGAACTCTGGACTATATATATGTGATCTTGTGACTTAACACTCGCTCGTACACACTATTCAACAACAATGTTACTGTTTTAATTCATGTATATAGTTTTATGAGGACTAATTCGTCACGTTGACAATTTCTTACCTGAAACAATAATCATATTTTCACGCTAGTCTAACTACCCACTATGTACACAAAAGCTACACCGTGAGATCTATAAGCATACGGTTAACCAACCCACAACAAGAACAGCATTACTTGGCTACATCGCAACTTCCACCCTCCAAATTATCACTAATCCCTCGCTCAACAACAAACTTGGCCATCTCATTAGCATACCCCTGTAACTCTTCAGGCTTGGCACTCACACCAGTCCCTCCTTTACTACCTCCATTCAAATCTAAACTATCCGGCCTCTTGTTAACTCTAGTGGTCCCAGACCCCGAACTCGTAGACGAGTCCATCGCGGATCCACCTTCATGCTTTGAGGCAAGTTCCTGGAGAATAGTATTTTTGAAATCTTCAAACATTTCTTTCACACTAGCTATCTCGTTTGAACAACAGCACTGTTGTTTTTGTTGTGGAACCGGTTGGCTTGATTGTTGAGTGATTATCGTTGATGCGGCCATGTTGTTCGGCAGACCGTTGGGGAGAGACTGGCTCATGATTGACATGTTCGTGGTGGGTAGATCAATTGCTGGGTTGTTAACCGTTAGTTTTTGTACCTGGGACCATAGCGACCTAATGGCTTCGTACTGGAGGGATCTCAACTTTCGCTCGGTTGCTAGGGATGATTTCAATCTCGTCACTTCAGATTCCAAGGCGCTGGAAGAAAAACACACATTTAGCCATTAACTAAAAAATCCTAAATTTAAATCAAGAAACGCTCAATGTACGCTCAAAACCAACCGAATATGTTCCTCTGCCCTCCTATGCCTAATTGAGTGTTTAACCCTCTCCTCCCTGACATCATCATCCCCAAAATCCAAACTCCTCTTACTATTCTTCCACCACTTTTGTATTTTCACCGCCGCAACAGCCTCATTCCTAACCCCACTGCTCAGAATCCCATTAACGTTGCTATTGGAAACAACTTGAGTTGTAGGCGTCTGCAATGGCGTTACGATCGCAGGATGAGTAACTGGACGGAAATCAGGTGATAACAGGTCATCAAGGATTGGGAGGAATGTCGTCGTTGTTGGTAGATGGTGTGGGTTGTCTGGGTTACCACTGGGGGGTTGTGGTGCCGACGCTTTGGATGATGTTGTGGACATGGCTTGGTAATACTAATTTGTTATTTATGTTAATAATAACGGAGCTTCAGTCTTTTGTCAGTTAAAAAAGTTAATATCTTCAGATACACTTTACTCGGACGTGTTCACTTTTTTTATTGAAAAAAAAATCAATGCACTTTGAAATAAATCACATTTGGTCATAAACAAATCAGCTAAACTGATCTGCTTAATTTTTTTTATTGTGTTCGGAGAACGAACGGACTCGATTGGATTTTCGTGTGTAATTTTGAATGGGATAAAAAAAAAGTGGTATGGATTGTCAGTTGTCAAAATATCCCATGATTGCTTATTATGAGTCATCCAGGTTTTAGGTTTTCAAGTGTTGGGATTTGGCGGTGTTTTAAATATGGGTCGACACTCAATGGGTAATGCAGTTCACGTTATATTTCCCTACCCAAACAACACATGTTCAAAAACAGAATCCAGAAACAATAAAAATATTGTGAGCAGACAAACATGTGATGTAACAAGGTTTAAAAAAAAATGCCAGAGATACTGCAAACATAACAAGTAGACTAATTAAAGTAGAAAATTGAGAGCACAATTTTAGCCCAACATGTCAACTGACCAGAAATCTTCATCAGAAATCCTAAATGAGCTGTTCTCGACATTCAACTCCTCCTACAAATCAACGAAACCACCAAAGAAATCGAAAAAGGACGCAAAGAAGAAGAAAAAGAAGCGGTCAGCATCCTCAGACTCGGATGTTGACTCGAGATTGAAAAAGTCGAGGAAAGCGGAAGAAGCAGCGTTACTTGTTAGGAAGGATAGTAAGAAGAAGAATAAGAAGAGGGAGGGGGTTGTGCTCCCGGGGAAAAAGAAAAAGGTGAAAGTTAAGAGTAATAAGGTTGTGGAGGAGGATAGTGTCCCGATTGGTGATGGGTTTGTGGTGCTCAAGAAGAGTAAAGTGAAGGAGGTGGAGGATGGGGAAATTGTGGAGGAGGTGGTCGAGAAGAAACGGAGAAAGGAACAGGATGTGTTTGATAGCAAGATTCATAAAAGTAAAAAACTGTCGGCTTCACAAGCTTACAAGCTTGACGCGGAGGAAAAGTTGCTCCTGGGTCTTGGGGGGGCTGATGTCCATGCGGGGAGAAAGTCTACTACTACTACGAGTGTGTACAAACGGGGCAGGTCGTCCAGTCCATCTTCTAAGTCTACAAGGCACAAGTCGTCGACGTCTAGTGATTACTACGCGGAGAGGAGTCCGAGTAGTAGCTCCTCGTCACGCCATATTAGGGAACAGTATGGTGGAGGGGAGAGGTCACGGAGTCCTAAACCACGCTTAGCTCCACACCGTGACTCATACAAGTCGTCGTACATGAAGTTTCAGAAGCAACGAGAAGAAGACTTTCACAGCTCAAATTCTAGATCTTACGATACCGCTAGTTACTATGACTATCACGCGGAGAGGTCCAGGGAGAGTTATGAGACTGGCAGGTCGGGATTTGGGTATGTTGGCAAGAGCTATTACTATGACGACGTTGAGAACGAGAGGGAACGGGATAAGGACAGTAGTGGTAGAGGAGGGGACAGGTACGGAACCTCCGCTTGGAGACATAGGAACAGGTCGAGGAGCAGGAGTCCACCACCACGTAGATCATACTATCACCCTGACGATATCATAGACAGGACACAGCTGCTCGAGATTGCCAGGAAAAATACAAAGAAACTTATGAGGAGTGGTGTGTTGCCTAGCGATATTTTCTCGAGGGATCAGATACTCGCGATCAAAGCGGGTGGCAAGAGTGTGGACGAGTTGACTCAGTATTGTAAAAAATTGGCCAGGAGGGATGCCAGTGGGGATGCGAGGAGTGGGAGTGATAGTGACGGTGGAGGCAGTGACGGCCATTTTATTCATCATCCATTTCAGGTTAAGGATAAACCCCTGCCCACTATTACACTTAATATTAGGAATGCTGTCCCGTTGCCTGTCAGGTGGGTTTATTATACTATACGCTTTATATTTAATACCGATTTAATGTCATTTAATCATTTATACTATAGTGAGTGATTGGGTTTTTTCTCTTCAATTAGAACCCCTCAAGCACTTGCAATCGAATCGGCAAAATTGCGAACCCAATTCCCCGTCTCAAGTGGAACCCAGCACAGGACGCATGAACTTGAATGGAAACCAGTGGTGGAAGGGGGGGACACCAAGGAGTCGTCTGATCCTAACGCTAAAGCTCTGGTCCCCATTGATGATAAATCAGCAAGTGTGGCTGCTGAAGTTGCTGCGGTGGTGGTTGTGGCTGCGCAAGAGGAGGAGGTTGAACTCGCTACCAGTGGGAATGAAATGAAGGCGATTGAAGCACCACCACCACCACCACCACCAACTCAAGAGGAAACCACTGGGATTAGTGTTGATGGGCCTGATTTGCCTGCTGTTGATATCGGATCGGTTATTGGATTGAGGTTGAAGGCCATGAGGATGTTACAGGAGAATCCGGGGGATGGGGATGCTAAGAGTCAGCTTGATGAAGCCACAAAGATGGTGACTTGTGTTTGCCATTTTAGTTTTAGATTCCATGATTATTTTTAACGGTATGATATTGAAAGAGCATTTTGTTTTGTTAGATGAAACACTGGGCAGATGCAAAAGCACTTGAGCCAAAGTTCCTCACCCCCGCGGAACTGTCAAGCGGTCCGCAAGCATGGGCTAAACGGGACCAATTACGTAAAACCCGTGCTCTAGACTCTGGGATGGGTATGCACTTGCTACAGAAAATGGGATGGAGACCTGGGGAAGGGCTAGGAAAAAACAAGGAAGGTCAGCTGGAGCCATTAGCGTTGGACGTGAAAACGGACAAGAAAGGACTAACAGCAGCTGTAGAGGAACTAATGTATGGCAAGTCAAAAGGCGGGGGAGGACCTTCAATGCCTGTAGTTTATGATCTGAGTGGAAAACATCCCGTTTCCGCGTTGATGGAGCTGACCGCGAAAAGGAGGTGGGGTGCTCCAGAGTTTGAGTTGTGCTTTGAACATGGACCTCCTCACAAGAGGCAGTTTGTTTATAAAGTTATTGTTAACGGGGTGGAGTATCAGCCCTGCGTTGCTGTTGGGAACAAGAAACAGGCAAAGGCAAACGCTGCCGCGTTTTGTCTTCAGAGTTTAGGGCTGTTGTCTATGGATTGCACTCTCGGGCCTGGGGAGTTGCTTCAAACTGTGAGTGCGGATCAGTCATCATCAGCACCCATGCCTGTTCCTCCTCCTATTACGCATGGGGCTATGCAAAGTGGCTCGCTGACTGAAAAGTTTGGGGCTCCTACATTTCTGCAAACAGTTCAAGTGCCATGTACTACAGCTTCGCAGATTATTGGGCCACAGGATCCTAGTGTACTAATGCCACCTCCTCGGCTTCCGCCTCCCTTACTATTTAGTGGGGACAAGTGAACATGGGGATTTATTTTGTATTTTTTTTTGTTCTTGTTACAACTGTATGTGTATAAAATTGCTTCTTTCTGATAATGTTCAAATAAAGTCGTGTTTTTTATTTAAATCGTAACTACTAAATGCACCATAAATTAAATCACAATTATATTGTTACGCCACTTCTCGGTTTCCAACGCCTGTTAACTTGTTATCATCCTCTCCTTCCTTTCCAACACCTCCTAATATTCCTGGGCCAACACTTGTTCTTTGTTGCTTGACAACGTTACTCTCGTGCTCGTGTAGTTTCTCGATTTCTATCGAAAGCTCACGTAACCCAGCTACCAATTTATTCTGGTCAGATTCGGACATCCATGGGGTTGAGGATGTCGCCGTGGAACCGTCCTGATTCTGGGTGCCTTGTTGTTGGCTGTTTGAGTTTTGTTGGCTTGGTGATCCCTTAGCGTCGGGGGGTTTCAGCGTTGACGTTGAAGAGGCTTGCTGATTTGTTGGGGATGACTGGGGTTGCGCTGCTGCTGCTGCTGCTGCTGGTGGTGGTGGGACATCCTGTTTGAAATTTTATGAGTTTTTAATAAACATTTGAACTAAAATATAACGTATTTGAAATAGATACATTACCTTGCCACAGCTAGCCCTATCATCTGTGTTGATCCCTGATGCAAGGTCAAAGTGAAGTCGTGCCAGTCTCTCTTGTTTTGAGCGGATGGCTTCCATGGTTTCCAGTGTACGGCCACTTCCTATGAAAAAAATCCATCAATGAACATTGGTTTATATGAACACGACATTTTAAAAACTTTTACCAAACCTAACTCACCAAAAGCACTCAACTCCCCCGAATTAAACGCAGCGAGTAACCCAAGCAACGCATTTTCCATATTCTTGACCTCCGAAACAGCGGATAGGAACGAATGCCCAGGAGGCGGTTGCTGAGTCTGTTGTTGCGTGGGAACATTGTGATGATAACCAGTTGATTGTTGTTGCTGAGGTTGCGGTTTAACTGAAGATGACTGCGTTTGATTTGCTTGACTATTATTCTGCACGTTGTTAACCGTACTACTGTTACTCAAGTTTGTGTAGTAAACCCCTCCACTACCACTTTCATTGGGGTTGCTAGTGTTACTACTACTCCCATGGTTATTTCGCAGCAATACTGTTGTTGTGGAAACTGGGGATGTTGTGGAGGATGAATTGGTAGTTGACTGGTGGTGATGGTAATGTTGGAGGAATGAGGTAGACGATGGAGTACGAATGTGATGAGACGAGTGCTGCTGTATCGCTGGCGTTGTCGTTGATGAGGATGATTGAGATTGGGAGGAGGAGGAGGTGTGTGGGGTGATGGAGGTTGAAGGGGTTGGAATAGTTGAGGAGTGCATGATTCTTTTCAAAATTACACACGTTGTTGGAGTTTCTATAGCGAATATATATTTTTTGGGAGGGTGTGTTTTTGTATTTTTTTTACAACTTGACTTTGTGTCTGATGAGATGTTTGTTTTTGTTGCATGCTTGAATTTGGCGGATTACATGTGATGGGTTGGGATTTGGGATATTGAACCAAAACCAGATGATGATTACGCTGGGATGGAAGCAAACGGTTTTATGTGAAAACATGTCAGTTGTCAGTTTTCATACAGAAATTAATTAACTCATCATGTCATTTTTTTTAATGATTATGAATTAAATTTATTTATTATCTATTTAATCATGAAATAACAACACGCACATTGTAAACAAATTAAAAAAGATGCTTATCTCACAAAAAAAAATGTTGAATAAAATTACAAACTTAAGTTACTCGTTTTAAAACACTCGTCTTTGTACAGTACAAATCGTTAAATTAAAATCATCTCAATTTATTTTTACGCGTAAAAATAACAAATTCAAAATTTATCCCCCGGCACCCAAGGTACTTCCATCTCGTGCAACCTGCCCCAATCCTTAGCATCGGTTAACCCAAATAAAATCATATAGTCAGGGTTCCGCAAATCCTCAAATTTAAACCGACTCGCCTGATCACTGCAAATCAACCCATCTAGCACGGCAACTAGCCTCTCATCTATCCCTTCAGGGTACTCCAACTCCCTGTCAAGTATGTTCCTGAATATCATGTCAGGGGTGTCATCGTTAAAGGGTAGCACCCCGATAATAAACTCGTAAAAGCACACGCCCAAACTCCACCAATCACAAGCACACGTTACAGTCAAGTTATCGCTACTATCATTCATGGCAAGCCTTATCAGCTCTGGTGCCAAGTAGTCAGGTGTCCCTAGCAACCTTACCCCGTTGTCAGGGGTATTACACATGACACTTTGGTTAGTTGGTGGGGTCTGGTTATGAGCCCCTAAGAGCAAGGCTGATACATCAGCGGTTAAACCTGTAGACTGGTGACCCTTTAGTGGCCCACTGCACCGCTTCCTCTTCTGTGCCTTCTCCGTGTTGACCCACATTTTGGGTAGTGGCCATGTAGGGCTCTTGGGATTCGTGTTGAAGAACACGCGGGATAAAACCTTGTGCTCCTCTTTAACATCCGGTGCTGGAGAGTTGACGTGGTTCTTTTCGAACGCACCACCCACCAGTACAGGCATGTTGAAGAACGCGTTTAAACTGTTGTTCCTCTCGCTCCGAAACCTGCCCTTCTCAGGGCTAGGTCTCTCCTGACCACTACTGACATGCTCTGCGAAAAAATTCTCGTTGCTGTGGTGATGCACATGGTCGTGCGTGTTCTGCGTACTCAACACTGGACTCAGATTGGGAGGAGTGAACATGTTGGAGGAGAACGCACTGAATCCCGTAGAAGTTGGCGTGGTAGCGTCCTCCAAAACTAGCGGGATCGGAGATGAAGTGTTTGGTATTCGTATCGGGAGTGTGCTGGGAGGGGATACATCAGCTTTTGTCTTTTTAGAAAAATCAAAAGAAAGTGACAGGAAACTAGAGTCGTCAAACGTGAAGGCACGGGCACCTGAAACTGGCGTCAGCTTGACCCTCTTGACGTTGAGTTGAGGAGCATCGTCATCATGGTGCTGGTCAACAACCCTGGGTGGCGTGTTCACAACGCACCAAGATGCAGACACGGACGATTCCGCGATACTTGAGCTGGCACTCGAGTTCAATTGTGACCTTGATCCTAGCTTCCTAAGTGGAATACGAACTTTCCTATGCTTCGTGTGCATGACATGATGATTTTGATTTGTGTTCCCAGTTCCAAGCGACCCTACTGGAGTGCTATGATGATTCGGCTGGGTGGCGTGCAAAGCTGGTCCACCTGGACTGCACACGCTACTCAAATCGCAACTCTGAAAACTCCCCCCTGGGCTATTTTCCTGATAACTGAACGTCAGATTCTGACCTAAACTAGCTACCATCCCAGGAGTGTACCCTACTAACGGACTCCCAATGAGTGTGTTTTTAACCCCGACATCACTCAACCCGAAATCTGTGAGCTTGACATGACCTCTGGAATCTATGAGCATGTTATCCGGTTTGATATCCCTATGAATGACCCCCCTTGAGTGGATATAGTCCAAAGCACATGCAATCTCAGCAACGTAAAACCCAGCCATCTGGATACTAAAGAACCTCGTGTTGGAGAGGAGTGATTTGAGGTCACCTCCTGAGCAGTACTCCATCACAAAGTACACGTGATCATGGGACTGCAACGAGTAGTACAACTTGACACAAAAGTCATTGGATCTCGAGTTGATGAGAGCGGACCGTTCCTGTACAACTTGGGACGTCATGTTCTTCCGAATCAGGTCCTGTTTCCGCAGTACCTTTATCGCGTACATCCAGTTTGGGGGTTTACGGGCTAGGTAGACTCTCCCGAATGCTCCACTTGACAGCGGTTTCACGAACTGGAATGACGAGATTGACGGGGGCACGTCCACATCCTTCGGGGACCAACATGATTCTGTGGCTGGTGACGAGATGCTGGAGTACGACATTTTTCGCTGAAAATTTAGAAACCCGTTCTTAGTCACGTAATTAAACTAGTAGTCAGTTAAATTAAATTAGTTACTCACATTAACGGAAACACAAAAATATACGATTCCTTTCAGTTATGGTTCTCCTTTGTATAGCTGCACACAAACACGAATAAAAGTAAATTTAAAACCCGCAATATTATGAATATTTAAATGCATGTGCAAAATGTGTAACTCACCACTACTCATTCCACAGTGCAAAATGTAAACAAAAAATATATTTTAAAACAAACTTCCGTTCCCATGGACTCTTATATAATTTTTTTTTACAAATATTGTACAAGACCCAATATAGTACAATATATGCCCATCCGCATCAGTGATCCTCAAATCTTATCTCTTAATATTATCCACTCAATATTAACTTGAGCAGGGACTGAACAATATTATGCACAGGTCCTTTTGGATTGCATGAGCATGTAAACAGAATGTGTCTCCACAATATATATAGTAATTCGTTAACGTGCATTTGTCCAATACACTTCTTTTGGCAGATGTGAGTACAAAAATATTGGGGTCCGTTGAGAAATCAAGTTTCATCCTGACAAACTTTGTGAAATTTAACAAAGGAGCACCTAAAAAATATACGATACACAAAACACAAATCGTATATCGTTGATATATTTTAGTAAAATGCCTACTTTTTTTTGTAGTATGAAAAAAAATTGTGTGCATTGTTAACGTGTGATAAATTTATGGATGCACCAGGAATATTATCCTTGTAACTTGACAGCAGAAATGTGACAATTTTTATTTTGTTGACCTTAAAATAATGAAAATTTCAAGAGTTATAACAGTTCTCATGCATGCAGTTCCAAATTCATCCACTCAATCTATAAAAACATCAAATTCAATCAAAAAACCGTATCAAGTCACCCCAAACATAATGATTATTTCCGAACAAAGTGAAAACGGTTTCAACCTTATAATCGTTTTTATTCACCTGATAACCTTCGACCTTTCCATCATCATTAAAATGCATTCAAAATAAGTAATCCATATAAGCTAATATACCTCCCATCAACACCAAATCCCCAGAAAATAAATTTCCCTAACTAATCCAATCAAACAAAATATTTTTGTCCCAATTCCCTTCTCCTGTCAACATAATATATATTTCATCCCATTTTTTCCTCTGTGCACAAAGAGTACAACACGCACGTATGTTTTTTTTAACCTGCCAAAAAAAAAACTACAATATATACAGCTGATATACATATGTGCAAACATACACGATACAAAACCAACCCATTTTTTTTCCACTACTCACACAAACAAACGATATATTTTTTCCCTTATATATATTTTTTTTTGTTACAATTCTCTTATCCCATTTTCGCACAATAAAATCCCTTTTCCATTTCCCCATCCATTTCTTCAACGTAAAAAAACCCATCTAAATGCAAAAGTAAAAAAAAATATTCCTTCTTTTTTATTCTTCGCGAATGCGTGTGTACTATTCCTGTTCCATTTGTGTAGAATACCATGACAACACCAAAAAGTTCTTTCATTCAAGTTAGTGAAGTGTTATTCTTTCTGTGTACATTATGAGCACATACGATCCTAACATATTTTTTACTTTATTTCCCGTCAAACAATATTTTACTAGTCTACTTAATAGTCACAATCCAAAGAATAATTCTCCAGAGGATATAATAAAACGTTAATAAAAAAATCACCTCTACTGATCATCATCATCATCATGGAAACCTGTAAATATGTTTACAGGACAGGAAATCGGAAAAGAAATAAATCACGTTTCTCTTTGGAAAAGCAAAAAAATTACGTAAAAATGTAAACCAAGGAAACGCAAAAAAAAAATCCCTTTGACTACACATTCCAACAAAGCAATTCCTAAAAACTAACCACGTCTAAAACCAGTATTAAAGATAACTAAAATAAAACTTTCAATGTGTGCTTACAAATAATATTTCCAGTGCTTTCTACGATAAAAAGTATAAAAATGTGAAATTTGTTCTAATAAACATTTGTGTTAAACATATATAATTTTCGTGTATAGTTAAAATAACGAGTGTGTATAAATACGTTTATCATGAAACAGCTAAAATGTCACCACGTTACCATGTCAAAGAACCTAAATAAAGAGCAAACAAATTATGAAGGTCACCGCTAAAAGTACGAATGACAAGAAAGATTGTATACGGCCATAAGAAAAGTGGTCACCCAACAACATGCAAATATAAGAGCTGTCAAGTAGAGTCCCTCTCAAAAGATAAGATAACCGTTTGAAGAACAAACATTTCATTTCCCCCAAAAAAAAAAGAAATAAAATCAATAAAGCAAATATAATCAATCATTTCCTACAAAATAGTGTGTAAAATTGAACTTGTGTGCAGCTCGATAATTTCTTGTCCCATTTTCCGACACGAAACTCTCCACTTCAGTCAGCTTACATGTGACTCATTAAACATTGCGTGATACAAAATTGGAGAGCTCTCTCTCCGATGGACATTGAAGTATATAAAACCGTGGGATATGTAGGATACCTGTCCATGTATCTGTAAAATGAGTCATTCCAGATCCAGTGGTCAAATACAAAATAAAAATTCCAAAAAACATAAAAATGGTGTGAAGGACATAACCAGATGCTCTCTAATTTTTTTAACCGTGTACACTAGACTGACTAAATATATTTTTTCCACATGATAAATTATAAGAATTTTATAAAACTGAAAAAACCCTAGTTAAAAACTACGATCATGTCAAGCTCCCCAACAAAGCCGTCATCAAAACAATCATCAACCGTCCAGCAGAAGCTATCGCTACTAACCGCCTCCGGATCTAGCTCCTCAACTAAACCATTCATAAAGAGCAAGTCCCAAACGACGAGTTCCTTCCCCTCGTTCAGGTTCAGCCCCGAGAGCGAGGAGATCCAGGAGATTACTGATACTGGAGGGGGCGATGCGGGGGAAGAACAAAGGAGAGCTAGTGTTGGAGGGTTTGAAGGTAAATAACAAACACAAATGAATACATAAATATTCGATATATCTTAAATTCACCAACCCAACCTTATGAAATATAGACTCACAACGAACAACGCCATCACCCCAAGACCCAGCCCAATCCACCTCAAAGCAGCAATCCGGAGGAGACATTTCCCCATTAAAAGAGTACATCCTTAAGCACAAATGGGCAAACAAGTGGGACAAGAGATCCCTGTCACTAGACCTTGACCTAAAAGGTAAAATAATAACAGCGATCGAAGACAAGCGTAGATCATTCGTCTCCCATTTCTACAACGAGGAAGACGAGGCAGCTGAGATCCTGCGCGACATTGACCCCTTATCCCCGTCCATAATAACGACCTCATGCTCTATCCCGGAACAACTAGTAGTGGCGTCATCATCATCTGCCGACCAAGACGACAATTTGAGCGTCCATAGTGACAGTTTGCTAACTCGAGGATCTAAATACACCCGATTTAATTTCGACGAGGAAAACAATTCCGACTACTTTGATGAGTTTGAACTGAGTAGTTCTCTTCCAAACACTCCAATGACTAACCTCGTCCCTGACGACCTCAAAGATCTGATTGTCGAGGAAATCGGGGTGGACTGCTGCGAAGACACAAGTATGGTCGGGGAAGATGGAAAAGTTAACCTCTCGTTATTACGGGAATTTGTGCTACCATCAGAGTCGGTACAGGAGAGGTTCCAAGGTCTGCCCACCCTCTACAATCCACCTAGCGTTGTCAAAGGTTTCAGAAAGTTCCCGATCCAGGAAGCAGCCAGTAACGTTTCTTCTGATGAATTCGAACCATCACCAGAGTCCTCTGATGACTCGGTTTATGCGAAAAGGGATAGCACGAGGTCCTTGACGATAAAGTCTGTGATAAGGAACCTCATAATGGACATGTGGGCTCATCCCTGGGTAAAGTACTGGCTTGGGATCCTTGCTATCATGTTCGTGTTGGATTTTGGAAGGTTTATCGGGAATATTATATGGTTCGGGTTGGGGGGTGGCTTGGTTTGGATTGTTAACGATTCGCTTTGGGGATCAGAAGAGGAAGGGAGCAGCAGTAGTGACGTCAGCGAGAGTTCCAGTAGTACCGACGCCGCTCAACTTGTTGGCAAGGATAGCATGAACGCGAATAATAAGGGCATTCTTAGTGGCGCTTATTGGAGATCACAGGTACGTTATCAAGCTATTTCGTTTTATTTAAATTATTATTGGCATTTGAGAAAAGGTTAATTTTCAATTACTGATTTAACTAATTTTCCAGGGCTGGATGCTTACACTGCCCCCAGTAGAACTCACATCCCCGTTCCCAAACTACGACGCGTTTAGTTTCCATCTCCGGAGCACAAAGTCAGTGTTCGTCCGACTGGACGGTCCGAATCTGCTGATATCCCACCCCCATCCCCGACACCGTATCCCAAAGCGTCGGCTATGGGACGACCCCCTAATCACAACGGACATCATATTCATCCGCCATCAGCACTACAATTTGTATGGAGCCAAGGTTGAGATCGTTCCTACTGGGCTCGCGAAGAAGCGGTGCTGGTGTAAAAAGTACCCGATAGCTATCACGCTCACTTGCAAGGATAGGTACTTGGGCAAGTTGACTGAGGGGAGTGGAGGGGAAAACGGGAGTCCAACTGAGAAGGAACCCGAAAACGGTACCGTCACGTTTAGCAAGGATGAGCGGGGTAATGGCAGTGTTAAAGTGGCTGGGAAAGGGGAAGGATTACGCGGGGAGGTTTACAAGGAGGAAGGCAAGTGCACCGGGAAATCGCTTTTCCTTTTTGCAAGGACTGATCGAGAGAAGGATGACTGGTAAATATTTCGTCTAGTATTTTGTTATCGAGTTCAAACACGTAATACTTTGATCGAGTTTAATTAACTTTAATTAATTACTGCCAGGTTCCGTAGACTAGTGACAGCTTCAAAGTACCACTCGTCCCACCAAAAGTCCTCCCCCCGGAACACTCCCGAGTTTACAAACTTTATCTCGTACATGAAACGGGCGTGTCCAACACTGTACATCCCGACAGCGTCGTACAATCCACCTACGAGTATCCCCCGGTCAGCAACCCCAACAAACGTGGTGTACGAAACGGTGCTCATCCCGAATATGAACCCTCCAAGTAACTCAAGCTCACCCTCAAATTCTCGCAAATCCTCGCCGGAACACGTGATCACACCGTCCCACGACCTCTTGGCTCCTGCTTTTCTCAACGCTCTCATGGCTCGCGTCTTTTTCGATTTTCTGCAGTCTCCAAAGTGGACTCACGAGGTTAAGCAGCTGATTGATAGGAAGTTGTTCTTTCTCAGGAAACCTAAAATGGTGCAGTCGCTCAAGGTGAAGGAACTGGATCTTGGTGACTCGCTCCCCGTTATTAATCATGCCAGTTCTCCCGTGCTTGACAGGCAAGGGCTGTGGGTGGATCTTGACCTCAGCTTCACTGGGAATGTCGTTATCACGATCGAGGCTTTTCTCAATTTACTTAACATGGGAAGGTCGGCGGAAGAGGATACCAAATCAGAGACCCCAGCGAGAAAATCACCTTCCAAATCTCCTAATAGAGCTCACGCAATGTTTGACAGTGATGCGGATGATAGCGGCGAGTCTTCAGAGTCGGATGATGAGATTGAGCTGGAAGTAGAGTTCAAGGAGTCTACTACACAGGACAATCGGGGTAAAATGTTAAAGTACGCGGACGCGATCGCAAAGAGCTCTATGATGAGAAACAAGCACGTGCAGAAGGTTGTTGGGAACATTGCCGCCACCCCTTTTGTTCTCACCGTTGAGATTAAACGGATTATTGGGAGTGTGGCCGTTAACATTCCCCCAGTTCCTAATGATCGGCTTTGGGTTGGATTCCGGAGCAATCCGGATATTGACATTACAGTGAGGCCTAAGGTTGGGGAAAGGGTCGTCAGCTTGAGTCAGGTCACTGGGTGGATCAAGAGGAAACTGCTCTTGGAGTTTCAGGTACAACACCTATCTCCCGTTATTATTTCCTACAACGTGTATGTTTTCTCATGTCTCATTTAAATCATACTCTGATTTAATTTGCTTGCAGCGCGTGATGGTGTGCCCTAACATGATGGACGTGACTATCCCACTCATGGAGTTTGAACTGCCAAAATAGACGGCCCGTTTTTTTAACATCCAGCTTATGATACTTGCCAAAAAAAAAACACAAATTACTATTGCTGCTTAAATTAAATTTTTTGTGATCAATGCTAAAAATAACACATGGTTAAAAAAATATTGATAAAAAAGACGAACAATCGACTGTATATAGGTTAAAAAATAAGTCATCTTTTTTTTACATATTCTCATGTTTTTTGAGATACTCTTGTGTGATTTATATTTCGTAATAATTTTACTGCAGTTTAATTTTCTCTCTTCACCCCCTCATGTTATACATTAAGTTTGTGTGTAGTACTTAATCGCAAGTTGTTTTTTTTTATAACAAAGTCAAATGATACACGATGATCTGTGATATATATTTAAAGGAATTATAGGTTACACACGGGATGTTATGCATCACAAAATTTACATACTTTTTCGGAGATGTCGTACTCTATAGACCGTTCATTTTTTCGGAAATAATAAAATTGAAAAAAAATCTAGTTTTTTGCTATTTATTTACGCATAGAAATCTGACATCACCCCGAGTGTCATGCAAACGGGGCATCTTGAGACGTTATCTTGACACTTCTTCACATATTTTTCAACAACCAAAATAATCCTTTTTGTATAAACCCCAAAAAATGCATTAAAATTGAGTTTACGTGAGTGCATTAAACTTGACCATGCAAACATGCACATCTCTGAGTAAACTGCATCGTGTTAATCTCTCTCTCTAAAAAAAACTTCCTCACGTCACATAAAAATGACAGAGAACTATAAACGCTTCTTCTTGTGTGCATTTTATATCCTTCTGATAACAACACGCACTTTCATTCGTGCATTTTTTTTCTCTCTCTCATTCATTCAATTTATATCAAACTCTTATTTCCGATCAAATTCCAGTGGAACGGTTTCGATTTCAAAAAAAAAAAAAATTTATCAACATAAACATCTCACCTCCTCATTACACATTCGTGTGATTTGCATAAGATTCTTTTTTTACTAGAACACCTAACGGTCGCCCCAAAAAAAAATCAATCTTTTATAAATATTGATATTCCGTCCCCACTTAAAACACTCGACTTTTAAATTTTAACGACTCATTTTACCGTTAACAACACACACGTTTTTTTTTCCTATGAACGTACCTGAATCCCTTGCTTTAAAAATGGCCGGTTTAGTGGTGTACCGTAGCCGTGAGCTTTGTAGTATCAATTCATTACTCGCCGCAGTTGTAGCAAAAGTGCAGTGATCATTTGGAGGGAACATTTATACACACCCATGGTAAGGTATCTCTAAAAATTTTCTCAAATTTCACACAAATTTCCCCATTCATTCTTTAGAAACCCCATACATCCGTTTCCGCGATGAAAATAAACGCATTTCCTCAATCCTAACCTCTCGCCAAAAAAAAAAATAATTTCTACACACACATCAAAATCCATTCAGTCCATCCCATTCATTTCACCATCCCCATTCATCATCCCATTCCCTACCCCGAGGCAAAACAATAATTTCTATACACACACAAATAAAAAAGCTAAGCAGTGTTTAAAATCCCACTTTTACCAATCCCCAAAAACCGCCTGTAGCGTTTATAATATTCTGTTCACAAAAATCGTTAGTTTTACACAACGTTTTCAAATTCAAAAAATTGTGCACTTGTTGATATACAAATATTGGTCATCTTCATAAGCGGCTATATATATTCATGTTCACAACAAAAATATGTAACAAGTATCTGTTTGCAATGCGAGTAGTTTCGCCACTTTTTTTTTACACATGCACCTGCAAGAATATATAAAGCACCTGCGTTAAAACCTTGTGTTTATCTTGAAATTGAATCTGTTTTCATGCGGCGTCTCAAGGGTTGGCATGGGGTTTTAATACATTTCTTACAAACCTTGTTTGTCTGTCTGTCTTTACGTTTTTACTTTGGTTTATTACTTCTTATTTATTTTATAATTTCAACCCCCTTGACTGTAAAATAATTTTTAAAAATCTCAGGTAGCCCCTCCCAAACCCATGTATCAAAAGACCGCATACAGACCAATACCCAATGATCTAAATCCCCCCGCAACTTCCCCACACACAGATAACCCCACAAAAATCCAACCACAAAGAGTATGTAATAAAAAAGAGAATCGACACAATCCCATAAAAAAAAGAGACTTGACAAAAGACTCGATTTTCATGAAGCACGCACACGAATCTCCTCGTCTTCAAACCGTCATCATCCCCCATCATCACGCTTAATCCCCCCATCTCATGTTCACAGTGAGTCAGTAGGTGAAGCTGCATCTCTGCAAAATAAAAACCTGGTTTAATAAAAATGCAAGATTCTCTTTCGAAAGCAATATAAATATATGCGTAAGCTAACACGCTTAAGGGTATTCAATCCCAAAACGAGCAAAAAAAAAACGCTTAGCCAAAAAAACAAAGTATGAAATCCCAGACACATCCCAATCCCCATCTTGAACATAATCTTTAATGCATCTTAACCTAGAAAAAAAAAGTGTATATGTTTTGAAAATGAATAGTTAATACGAACAGTGTTATAAACATATACACAGAGTAAAAGTTTTCTCGAGAAAAAGCATACACACGACACGAGCACAAAAAACGCGCATGATCATCAAAATCATTAGTTTAGAAAACCATGCTCTCCGAACCGTAAACAAATCTTAACTATTAATTTTACTTTTTTTAACACAATAATTTGTTCTTTTATAGGCATAAAGAGCGCGTGATTTTTTTTTTATTGGCAAACAAGGAAAAAAATACAGTAAAACGCTTTCAATTTTCATGAACTATATGTTTCCGTTGAATGATTGGTAATTTCTGAGGATTTTTGGTGTTTGGCAACGATCATGTGTGATCCAGGAGGTGGAGCTGCTAAACATGGACTAGCCAACATGGACGGAAGAGTGTTTAAATACAGTGAATTAATTAGCTTTAGGAAATGTTGGGTAGTGGTCGTGTTGCTGTTCCAGTTGGCAAGTGTTCAGTGCTTTGTTGTTCAGGAAAGTGAGAGTCAAGTGCTAAGGGAGGATACACTCAAACCATCTACTATAGTACCCTTGCTAGTCGGGGATGAGGTTGTTAGCACTGAACGGGAGAGTCATGTTACAACCACCGAGATCGTGAGGTCGAGTACACCGTCTAGCGTGTCTACACGTCATCCGCATCTTAATGCTACTCATCATCCTCACGTTAATGGGAGTGGGATTGACACGTTTCATCATGAGCATCAGTGGGGGAGGAAGAACGGTACTCACAATTGCTCCAAAGAACATGAACATTCTGTTGAGGACACGGAAAATAAGATTGAACAGATACTTTGGGATATCTTCGTGGACGGTGAGTCTTTGGAACTTTTTTGAAAATTGGTTTAGGGGAATTTGCTAATTTCTGAAAATTTGTGATTTTTTAAAATGGGTGAAAAAAGAACAAAAATTATTTTCACGTTTTATTAAAATAATTCTTAGAGGACGAGTCGACGTCTCAGGAGGAGGAAGAAGATGACGATGCTCTGAACGATGAGGATGTTAACAGCGACACAAAGTCCCGAGACGATGAAACCTCTGACTCTTCGTTTGAAGCCACGCTATCAGATGAGGAGGATAGCAGTCATGAGAGGATCAAGCGATCGTCACCCGATGAAACTGGCAGAAGTGTGAAGAGGCAGCACAAAACGAATGGTCAGCGAGTGCAGAACAATAAGCGGCCAGGGAACAAGAAGAACGGGCGACCAGTACCCCACAAGGTAAGTAGCAGGAGACATACGAAGCCTCGGACGAAGTCGAAGGGGAAGAAGAAGAATCCTACCAGCGTTTCAAAGTATAACGAGTACATGGATGTGGTGCTCAAGCGGATGAACGGGATGATCAAGACGAAGAAGATGGATCCGTTGATGGTTAATTTGTTCAGTGGGGCTGGTCAGCAGGGAGGGAATAGGGGGAAGGAGCAGCAGCAGAAGAAACCTAAAGCTCCGCCGAAGAAGAAGAACAAGAAGGGCTACACTGGGTGGAAGAAACGGAAGGGGGCTAAGAATAAGGGGAGGATGGAGGATTTAGTGGTGGTTGAGAAGGAGGAGGAGGAGCTGGAGGAGGGGCCGGAAGGGAGGAGTGGGAGTAGTGACAGCGATAGCAGTGATACGATTGAACTAGATCATCAGGAGATTGGTAATGGGGTTCAAGGGGTGGGTGGGGTTTTTATAAGGAGAGTTGGTGTTGCTGAGGATAGTGACGAGGAGGAGGAGGATGAGGAAGATGAGTTGGATGATGGGGGTGGAGAGGAACAGGAGGAAGACAATTTGAGGAGTTTTAGGGAGATTAGGTGAGTTTTGTTTAATAAAAGGATTTTGAAAACGTGATATTGCGTATTGCACATCATTTATTAACGTTATTTTTGAATATAGAGCGCTTATAGTAAACGGGAGCATGAAAAGGAGCGGGAACGCTTCCCCAAACGAAACGAGTCAAGTTTCACCAAGCACTACTGAATCTCCTCCAACGAAAGCACCAACGTCTTCAGAGTCGAGTCCTCAGGAAACACGGGGATTTGATAAACCTGCTACAGGGAGTCAGGATTCTTCGGAGGAGTCGCCCAGGAAGAAGGGACCTTCGAAGAAGCCTGTCAAGAAACCGCAGGCGGGGAAAGGGAAGAAGAAGAACGGGAAAGCGACTAGGGGGGTTCTCAAGGGGCTGAGTTCGCTCAAAAGATACGGGGACGTGGATGTTGTGAGGCAGAGTGATAACGTTAGGATCGTTAGGGGTAGGTTCAGTCTTGGACCTGTCACTCTTGAGATTGTACCCAGGGGGGAGAGTCATGGGGAAGGGAGGAAGAAGAAAAACGTGAGTTTACTGCTGTGCATTCTTTTATTCATTATATTAGCGGGTGTAATTACAACATATTTGGTGTTGCAGAAGCAAAAGTCAGCTGAAGATGAGGAAGCGAAAGACGTCCCAGCACCGAGAGTAACCGCGATAGCACGAGAACTTAAGGGGATCATTGAAGTGAGGTTGAAGAAAAACAACCCGACCACGATTAAACGACTCCGCGTGTTCCCACCGTCATCGGTGAAGATCAAGTCTAACGGGAAGTCTCCCAGTGAGAAGCCTAAAGGGTCGTCAGTCCCGAGATACAACAGGGTCACGCCTGTAGCTACACACAGGCTCAGGCAGATTGCTTCCGCTGTTGTGAGGCAGGCGGATGTCAAGAGAAAGTCGAGTGGGTTGGAAAGTCAAAAGAGGAAGAGGAAACCTTGAGATTAATTGCATTTTTGTGTTACAATGAGCTTTTTTACTTTTTGGTGTGTCATAATAAGTTTGGAGAGGCTTGTGTTTGTTGCGGGGGAATTTTACCGGGGGGGAATCGTGTGTGTTTTCTCAAAAGTACCCCTCGATTCACGTTCTTCATCCCGAGAGTTACCTTTTTTCTACTATTTATTTTTTTTGTAAATAAAATTTTATTGACAAGTGGATTGTTTAATTATTTATCACTAAATTGGGTCAATTTCCGAGAATTGTCGTGTTTATTTGCAATAGCATCAAGAGTTTAATTTGTTCATCAGTTGCCAATAAAATATGGTTCCGTACATAATTACGTGCTTGATCTTCGTCATCCAGTCTGTGAACTCAGCACCATGGGATTCCATGAAGAGTAACACGGTATTTTAAACTTTCGATTGTCATCTCCATGGAAATATTTTATAACACACATTTCTTTCCAGCACATCACCCTATCGGAGATTTGAAATCGGATGATACGCGTAACATCTGTTTACTAGTTGGTGGGATGAACTATTTCATCATCAGGAAACAGGTAGGGTTTTCATCATCATCATCGTTATGTCAATTTCATGTATTTAATTATTAACAGTTGTTGTTTACCAGATGTCATGGGTAGAGGCAGTCGACGCTTGTGACTTGTTTTGCAGTAAACTGGCTACATTCCCAATAGTCGAGTTGGCCAAGAAAATAACAAAGGCGCTCTTTGAGATTTACAATGATAAACCAGAGCTGCCGGCAAACTACTTTACGAGTAAAAACATTTACGAGTTTGGGAGGGACAGGTAAGTGGACATTTACTAAATATCGGGATTTTGATTGTTTAATTGAGATGTTTTTTTTACATTAGGAGATACTGGATAGGTGAGTTCAGCTATTCAGATTCTGTTTGACTTTATGTCGGTTGTAGCATATCTGCGCATGATATATATAAGTTTGTACGCACAGGGTTATCAGACCTAGGCTTGGAGGGAACATGGATGTGGTCACGGACAGACAACCTAACACTCACGTACGACGACCTTTGGTTCACCAACCAACCTGATCACATTGTAAGTGGTTTAATATCATGTTTAGAGAGATCCAAACTCATTTTAACTTCTAATCCAGCGCAACAAGGAAGCAAATACGGTAAGATCCTTGGAGCACTGCGTAGCCCTTTGGAACCCATTATTCCACAAAGGCCAGCAGCACACTTTCAACGATGAGTCATGCATTTCGGAATACTACGCCTTGTGCGACCCACCCGACCCCCAGAGAATTAAAGATGACAACGTTGACAAGACCAACATGCTATGCACTAGAATCGAACAGAAAGAGAGCAAGTGCCACCAACTTGACAATGCACCCGATCCATCCGCTGTTATCGAACAAGAGAACAAGATGGGAATAAAACGCGTTAACCAAAGAAAACGAGACTACGAAAAGGATAAACATAATACTTCATCCATGATGCTGTTCCAGGAAAAATAAACATTTTAATTTAAAACCTCATGATTTATTTGCAACGTTTAAACATGGTTATTGTTTTAAACATTTAGCACGAGTAGTCTTATGATATGGTAAAAATAATAATATGAGTTTCATGAACATTTCATGCTCAAAACGTATGAAAATAATATATGAAAGTAATAAAAAATTAATAAAAATATTTTCTACAAACCATCGTTATAAAATTTATTGACATGTTTTTTTAAACAAAAAATCACTTCATCTCGTCACTTCAACGCAACTAAAATACAACAACCTAAAACTTTGCGAGTTCACAATTACCTTGGTTACATATACGATATAATATGGGAATCTTTTGTGCATGTGTCCGCTTGTGTCCGCTTGTCCAAACTCCATGTTTCCAACAAGTTGAACCCAACGTATGTAAACCCTTTCGAATACCGCAATCCGAATTCCGTGTTTCAACATCTCCAAACTATAACCACACACCAACGCAGCCCAAAGCAGCAAACCAACCCAACCTACACACTAATATCCAATCCCTCGTTTACCAAATCACGAATTAACCCCCCTCCTCCCCCTAACAGCCCTCCCCACAACAGGAACAACAAAAGGAACAATAGCAAACAAAACGACAAACCCAACAACACAACTGACCCCAACCCCAACACCAACACACCCCAAGACTGCTTCAACAACCCCAGAAAAGACAACAAACGCGATACTCTCAACGCCAACATACCAAAACACCCAAAGCGGATCACTAAATTGTATAAACACGGTCGCCAGATAGCACACAAGTATGTCTGCGAATCTCGACTTTACTACACGCCCAGTTTGAGAGCTCTGTTTTGACGCCTTGACTCTCGTGTGTATGTAGTCGACAATCGTGAACAGGATCCGGGGTATCAAGAGCACAAACAGAGGTATCCCGTGGGATACTAGCCCAGACGACGAGTCCAGTATTTCGGGTATCAGGCACCTGCAGCTTGCGAACAGGACTGAGAGGGATATCGTGCGGGAGACTGGAATTTAGAGCGATAAACTATTTTAAAATGAGTATAATAATAATTTTTAAATATCCTGAACACGAACACTCACAAAAGCTGGATAGCATCCTCAATCCTATAAAAACGCGAGTATAAGGGTTGTAAGCCGCAGGTTTAGGACTAGAACTGTCGCTTATCACGTCAGTTTTAAGCGGAAGATTAGAAATCATCATCATCGTCACTGAGCTTGTTATCGATGTCAGCAGCAGAATTGCTGAAATAAATTAATTTGCAATAAAGTTTAATCATAATAATTAAGTGTAATAATTAATTTTAAAGTATAATTAAATAAAAACCCTTTACCTTTGAAAGTGGTGAGCTGATCCACCCCTTCAAGCAAAATAACAAGTTGCACAACAGCTTGTGGTGCACCCTGAGCGAATCCCTGTACGCGTAGGAAACTCTGCGCTAGTTCCTGTAGCTTCACATACTTTTGCGTGATCATCGGGTTACTCCTTGACTGTATCGCTGCCGTCGTCGTCTGGTAGCACCTGTAAAGTTCCAATATTTAAAAAAAAAACCCTGAAAACATCAAACTCCCCGTAACAAAGTTAACTCACGTGATAACAGTGGCAAACCAAGGTAGCCCATTAACAATGATCCTCACGCAATTCCCCCTCGTGTATATCCTGTGTATCTGGTCATACCTTTGAACAAAAACTCAATTTGTAAACCAACTTCCCCCACGACAAAACCCATGAATAAAAAACTCAAACTCACGTAACCCCCCAGAACTGTGATAGAAGCGCGACACCCCCACTGGAAACACATACCCCGGTGACAGCCGACCCCCAGTAATTAGAATCGACATAATGGTAAAATATGAGCGTAACATCAGCACCCAAGTTGACACAAACGATAAGAAAAACTACAAAGTTAAACACGACATCTGACCCCGTGATATTAGCAGACAACGGAGGTATCTCGTAAACAGACTCCGAAGAATCGCGTACACAATAATTCGTTGGTTTGGTATACTGGACCTCCTCATCATCGTCCGACAAAGAGTCGCTAGCTAACGAGTAGTTATTATTTGAACTTATCTCTTGGAGTTGAATCGATTGTTCCTTCATCTTTCATGACTTCAAATAAAAAATATGAGCCCAAAACCCGAAAGGATGCGTACACCAGCCAAAAGCCCACAACAGGTAATAATGCTGGACTCTCTCTCTCTCTCTGGCCTCCTAATTATCTCTTCATTTATCACAATATGAAATATGCAAACAAAACCTTTCAATGCTAAAAAAATTCATGAGCAAACTGATGCATTCACACGCATACGCGATTTAGTAGGTCAACCCATGAATATGTAAAAAAAATTCCTTTATGTTATGGACAATACACCTAATTTCACATACATATTTCAGCTTAAAACCTGTTTTTTTATGCGGATTCATGGACTCTTTATACTCGTTATTGTGTGGGTGTGTATAATACGCAGGTACGTATACGTTTCACATTATTATTTTGTACAAATCATCAGTTGGTAGCTCACCGTATTTTTTATTACATATTCTCAACACACAACAACACATCAAAAATCCCCTTGTTTTCTATTCGCAGCCCAATTTTAACATTTTTTATAAACATTAAATAGTTTATATAGCCGCAGTAAATAGCTCATCATACACAATCGTTACATATTCATAGGCTCCATTAAAGAATCCTTAAAAGCGTTTTAAAACCTCCAAAATTAGTCATTATGCAAACAAAAAAAAGCGCGTGCACATGAGTAAATTAAAACGAAACTCACATTCTTTCATGCACACAAATGTCTCATTTTCTAAATCGACAACAAACGAATTAAAACAAAAATGATATGGAAAACAAAAGATAAGAAGAAGTGGGTACAATGACAACCAAAAAATTGTTTCCATGACAACCAAAAAATTGTTTCCATGACAACCAGATTATATAAAATTTAAATTATCCATATTTAGTTATCAGTTATCAGCCCAATAGGATTTTTTGCTCATAACTTTTTTGTTTTGTAACCAATCGTCCTCATCTTCTGATAAAATCTTCTTATAACAACCTTCCTGCAAAATCTCATGCAGATTGATTAATCCCTTCATGCTATATCCCTTATAACCATAATTCTTAAAATAATTTTACAAAACCCTATAGGGACACACAAAAAAGCGGACGGACATGCATGATCCCATTAGACCGATCTTATAGCTCGGGCTAAAAAAAATGATATGAAAAACAAAAGATATTTTAAAACACCCGGATTTATTAAATTTTTACAAACAATTTCAAACAACCAAAATGTACATTTTTTTACACAAACATTTCCCACCGAAACGTACGTACGTATCTACGTAACAGTGTAATTACCAAAAAATATCTCATCAATCAAAACAATACGTTAATGATTCATTCTCGTAATCAACACCCATAAAATGCAAACACAAAAGCACGCATATCCCGTCAATCCACGCACGCTTAAAACACAACGTCACGATAATACTCACAAAAAAATCTTCACATAATAATAATTCCCAACAAAAGGATATTCTTTTTTTTTTTAAACCCTAATCACCATGACCCCTAAACTCCTCCTCCTGTTGTTATGTGTGCTAATCTCGGGATCATTCACTCAAATCCTTCCAGAAAACCTCGGTAAGAAAAAATAAAACAAAAATAAAACATAAATTAAAACCACCAAAAAATTAATTAATTAAAACCGCCCCAAATAAAACAAAAATTAAAATGCCTTCTAAATTTCCCAGCCCGCTACCCACGAGCCCTTGGAATGAAAAAGAAATCGGGTACAAAGGCCCCATCAAAATACCCATGGGACAGCAGCCAGAACAAGAACGTGCAGCTCACGTACACGGAAACGATGAAAAAATTCCAAAAAAATGACGAGGAGGCGTTCCGCGACGACTACTACGAAGACTACGACTTTGAGTTCCCAAAAGGTATGTTGAGAAACGATAATTTCGAGATAAAAAAGTTGAGGGATCAAACAAGAAGGTTAGAGTAGCTTGCACACTTGAAATTACAAACCAAAATGCTAATAAAGACACTACCAAAAAAAAAATTTCCCCCAACTTTCGCGAAATCGATGTCAAGGCACTTTTAATTTCACGCAAAGACATCTATTAACTCGATGATCAAATAGAGAAGCTAAAAATAGTAAAGTACACAATATTTCATAATAAGATGTGTGCATAAACCAATCCCGAGTTTATCCTGTGCCTACACGATCCAATTGACACACTTCCCATCTATCCCTTCACGGGATTACTCACTCGTTACTTAACTCTATTAATTGACTAACATTCAAAAGCGTTTCCCCTAACTCGTATAAATACGAACCCGAGCATATCCAAACGCATCAGTCATCACTCATCACACTCATCATAATTAGCCAATAATCCAAGAGACTGAAGTATTAAAAAATGGCCTGGACAATCATCCTGGTAAGGTGTTTAAAAAAAGCACACAAATCACCCGTTTAAAATCCCATTTAACCCCAAAATTTATTTTTACCACCAGCCTCTTTTAGCAGTGGCAACACTAGCAAACGCCGGAGGCCGAACTCTCTCCGCCCAAGAATCAGCCCAGTTCCTGTCTCTGTTCCGGCGCTACTGCAGCTCCCCGTCGAGCTCCCCCTCCCAAGATGGGAACACGTTTTACTACTGCAAAACAAGCGACCAACCAGCAACGACCCAGCAACTCCAACACGACGCTGAGATATCCCCCGGAGAAACCCCAAAACAAGTTGTATTCGTGCAGCCGCCACCAACCAACTACATCCACAACGTGGCCCTCCGCGGCTCCCCCGGAAACCCCCAACAAACTGAAATCTACGTGCTACCCCAAACCGCAGAGCACAGTCTCCAGCTCCAAGACACTAGATCATCCGTTCAAGCTGAGAAACCATCTCTGTACTTCCTAACCAACGACCAACGTGGTGGGCCTGGATCAGGTGGCAGCTCCGGTGGTGGCAGCTCTGGTGGTGGCAGCTCCGGTGGTGGTAGCTCTGGTGGTGGTAGCTCTGGCGGCAACATCCCATTCCCAATCGGAAAATTCCCAAGCCAAGGCGGTAATAATAATTTCGGAAGGCCAAGCTCCCCTCCACCTGGACCTAGCGACCCAGCTGTAATCGGAATCGGTACAGGATTAATCGCCGGAGGTGGAAGTTCAAGTGGAGGTGGTAATGCAGGTGGATATTCATTCTACGGAGCTCCAGGACAACTGAGCCCAAGGAATCAGAGAAACGTCCAACAATTCAAGAGCAATGCTTACAGGACAATTTAACCTGCATTTTTACACTTTTTTTTATACAACACATTTTTATGTAGAATATTTTTCTTCAAAATAAATTTTTTTTGCAACAAATTTCGTAAAAATAATTTTTTTTTGCAACAACAAATTTCGTAAAAATAATTTTTTTTTGCAACAACAAATTTCGTCAAAAAAAAATTAACCATTTGATTTTATTAATCGAATAAACCTTATAAGGGTAAAGTTAAAAACATTAGAAAGCTCGTTAAAAATGATAGTTAAAAATGGGGAAAGTGTGCGTTTCTACGCAACGGTCTTAAACGTCCTAACAGTCTTGGTACTAGTCCTCTCCTCCTTCCTCGTCACATTACTATTCCCGCCGTTATTCCCATCCCCTTGCTCATTCCAAACAGTGACGACATGCTCCTTAGCTCCAGGTCCAATCTTGTATCCGCTTGGGACTACCCCACTGTCGTGCCAATCCCGGTTGGTGGTCGTGATAGTCTTTGTTGAAGTGTGTGAGTTTTTCTCTGGGTCAGGCACAGGGGCGCTGATTTTAAGACGGCCACAGGAATCCAGAGAGCAGTTTAGCTGGTCGGGTTGGACGCCTTGGGGGATAGTGCAGGATCTGTAAAACGACTTTTGGGAAAACGCGCCGTTAGGGGAACGCTCTTCGTGCTTTCCAGAGATGTATAGCGTGTTGTCTGTCAGTTTCACTTGCAGGTCTTCAGGAGAAAAGTTCTTGGCCGTCAGGAGGAGCTGTTATGTCAATTAAATAATTATTAGTTTCTTCACTTCACCCCAAAAACGTATACAATCTCGCGTTTATCCCGAGACCTCACCTGAAACTCCTTCTTCCCATCCGCCTTTGTGACGATCTCGTACGTGACGGGTACATCACCTCCAGCATCCGTTCCCATACTCCAAGTTGGACTCATAGCCCCACTACTCCCAGTGCTGGGCACAATCTCCATACTCGGGGTACTGCTCGGAATAGTCTGATGAGTAGTGTAACTCGTCGTTTTACTATCCCTCCGAGTACTACTTTGCTGCGGTTGTGGTTGATTCAAATTAGGATCCTTTCCAAAGCTGCCATCCTCGAGCTCCTGCAACGCCTTGCTAACCAAACTGGAACTCCTCATGCTCGTGTTTCTGTTTGTACTGTTGCTGTTCAAGTTTGGAGGAGAGCTACCCCTTCGATCCGGTTGATGTGCGTTGCTAAACAGATCAGATGACTTTGAAGTGCTTGACGTCTGTGTCACTTGAGGCTCAGATGAGTTTGAAGACACGACTCGCTTCGTTACCGTTTGTGATGACCAACTACGGGTTTCCTGCTGCTGCTGTTGTTGCTGCTGCTGCTGCTGCTGTTGAGGTGTTAGCGATTGATTTGGTGGCCAGGTTGGATTGTAGTTTGAGTCCCGATGGATCTTTAGCACTTTTTCGTTTGAGTTTGGGACGGGCATTTTATTTGGTGGTGGTATTTTGAACCGATTTATAAAAAAATACACAGAAAAAAATAATTTCCCCACAAGGTCACGTCACTGATTTTTGTTTAAAAACTTTTTTTTACATGCGTTTCCACTCAACTGATCTCGTCCTGAACTTTAGCACTGAACTGTTCTCAGTATCTTGATTTGTTCTCGTTTATATACGAATCACGATTCTTTTTTTGGTAATGCAACAACTATAAGGCTTGCTTGCTAATCTGATTTCCTTTTTGAGAAGCAATATCAATATCAACCTTCGCAAAAAAAAACACCAACTTCGTATTTGGGATGGATGATGATGGTGAAAAATTGCGGACAAAGGGGAGACATGTTTTTTTTTTTTTGGCGTGGGATTTTTTTATACGCTCCTGTGACGCTTTTAGTCATCTTTGTTGAACACTTTACACGTAAGAGTTATATGCATAAAATATTACGTGGGATACTACTGCGCTTTTCGGTGTTCTGCAGTTCGGTGTAGTTTTGTGAGGCGTTAAAGAACGTGAATCATCACTTGAGTGAGCCTTCCCACTTAACCGTCTATTAAATACTTTCGATACTTAACTTGCACGCACGTGATCATATGTTGCTTGGGGTTTTGCATGTACCTGACAATATGAACATTTAACGTGGAAGCGGAGGAAGTTATGGTCGCAGGCTTTTTTTTTTGGGAGTCATGCCAACTTTGTGTGTTTTTGAACGGCTGCTGCTGCTGTGGGAAATGGGGTTTCTCGGGTAACAACTATGCAATTGTACAGGGTGAGTTCGGAAATGTACGGTTTTAACAATCTTGTGCAACATGAGATTTTAAATGAGTAAAAAATACATCTGATTTACAAGTAGTTTAGTTATGAAATTATTTTTTAACTTTAGTAAATATTTTTAAAGTTAAAATTTAATCCATTCTTATATAACTTATATATTCTTATATTGCACACAATTCAAACCCCAACAAAGCAATGTAATCCATCCACCCTGTATAAAAACCGCACCCACAACGCAAACTCCACGCAGGTCAAAATACCTACCAACATCTACCACATTCTTGAACCTGAAATAACCTGCAAACATTTCCAAACTCTCAACACAAAACCCCCCATGCATGTAATATCCTTTCCCCCCCCCCACCCACCCACAACCATCCGACGACCACAACAAACATAAAAGTATGAATAAAAAGTAAAAATAGGATAAAAGCATGAACAAATCCTGAAATCATCACCGAGAAAAAGAATGTCATTTCATATCTGTTGCACAATTTGTTATTCTCGTATGTACGTCAATCCTGCTTCTACTATAAAAAAAAATATTAACACTTTACCTTGTCCCATTTACGGAAAATTCCAGAAAAAAAACGCCACAAATTAATTCATAAACATGAACTATCCATCCGCAACCCCAAGAATAGGCATATGCGCAAAAAAAAAATGCTGTACATTCAACTCGTTCCTTCTGGTCTCCCTCTGATTATCATAATAATGATGATGATGACCTGCAAAAATCCCTACGATCCTGTTTGCAAGATTTGCATCGATATTGTTTATCTATGCTCATATAAGGGTATGAAACGGCTTTGATTATAACGTACCTATAGTCATCGCTACTTTTATGGTAGTTCGCGAACACGTCGCCAATTCGACGTGGAATCGCAAACACTCGAGAGTAAATACACTCGTGTGTTAAAAAGCTAACTACAAGAATCCAAAAAAAAAGTACTATACTTCTCAAGATGCCCCAAGTTTAGTGGATCATTAAATGTGAAGTGTAAATAATCCGGTGTATACAGAAAAGCTTCCCCAAGGTCGGAGTACGTCAAGAGACGCACGTCAAAGAACCATACCGATCAAACTTGTCACACCAAATACGTGAAGCCTGTTCACTAATGAGAGGAATCATGAAAATGACGTACACAACCGTTTCATTGTAAACATTCCATATTAAGAATTTATTTATTTTAACAAAAAAGCGCAAGGCCGAGTATACAGAAAAAAAAGAGGAAGCTTTTAAGATTTAATTATTCTTCCCAATATCCGCCCCACTAGTCTCCCTCTGTATATTAATCAGCGTTGTATTCCCGTTTGTAGAGTTTCCCCCAATCGTGCTACCAACCCCACCCCCACTAACTTGCCTCTGTACAACAGCCGGCCTTCCCGTCTGATAAATAGGAACGACCTTAACGCTCTCCTTTTCCTCTTCTTCAACGACCCTTGGAGCGTTCACACTGAGAACCCCATCCGAGCTGAGGTTACACACAACGTTTTCCGGTTTGACATCAGCAGGTAACACATACTTCCTCACAAAATGCCGTTGAATATACCCATGCTCATCCTGTTTCTCCTCATGCTTCCCCTCGATCAACACAACATTGTTCACCGTTTTCACGGAAATCTCCTCCGGCGTAAACTGCTGCACATCCAGTTTCACCTGCAATACACACAACCACGTTAAACCCAATATACACAAAAATATACATTTTAAACCTGTTATTGTCCCCACCTCAAACTTCTCCTTATCACAAGCGACCTGACTGACCCCACTCTCCTGCTTGGAGTGCAACCTCCTCGGCCTATAATGACTCGGAACATAAGGAAAAAGCGAGTAGCCACTTGAAACTGGAGCACCCCCCGGCCCGGCCGCGAAAATCTGTTCATCATCCAGCGTCAACCCAAAGTTCTGGTCAAATAGCCTGCTAGGACGTGTCCTATCCAGCACAATATCCCAGTCCCAAAGGGAACCCACATGAGGTCGGAGAAGTGGCATGTTACACAATAGAGATCGCTCAAAAGATCACAAGAAAAAAAGGAGATCACTCAAAAGATATTCCCAGAAAAAATCAGGAGATCACTCAAAAGATATTCGAATAAAAGTATGTTCCACACCCGAGCACGGCACGCGAACTGAGCGGAAGCTCCTAAATACTCATATTTTTATTGCCAGATAATGTGTTTCGGTTGTGTGTGTAGGCGGCTAAAAACCTGAGAAGATTCCGAACGGTTTTCTTACTCACGATCTATTTTTAGCCACGATGCAATGTCATACGGACATATTTACACATATCTGATCTCAAACGTAATTCAGTGCAAATCATTAACACACGCGTAATATCTAATTTTATAAATCATTTCCCATTCATTCCCCCAAAAATTGACAATTTTTAGTGCCAAAGAAAACGCAATCTTGACACAACAAACACGTATACTCAAACGCATAATCTTTCGACAGAACCCCAATCAAAATTTCGACAACCATTATCCCTATCATCAAAACCCCGCATATTTAAAATAAACAACACCTCACAGCAACCCTTTTAAAATCATCACTTTCCCCTGCCCCCAAAATTCCTCCTCCAACAAAAACGCCAAATCTCCTCAATCTCTCCCTCAAATTCACAACCCCATCAAAAAAAAAAAACTCGATCGCATGACTCACTGAACGTCCCCCATCCTTCTTCCACTCTCTCCTCACGTACACCCACACTTGACGTCACAACCCCGCCAACTAAAATAAAAATCCTGTCATTCGACATTTCGTAAACAAAAATCATGAGCTCATCATCATCAATCTATTTCCCAAAGAAAACGATCCTAAATTCAATGACAATCACGTTGACCCTTAACCCTCAATCCCCCAAATTACTTTGTTCCCACGAACAGCACATGAGCAGCAACTAAAATCCTCCAGTAATTCCATCTTATCTCCATCTCAAATAACAACGCATTTTTTCAACCGATCATCATTCTATCACCACCTCCTCTCGCCTATCACCACAAAAAGATAAAAACAAGCAACATCTCAGAACGAAGAAAGTGACATCATCACAAACAAAGCACAAACATAACAGCGTACAAAGTGCAAAAGAAAAAACACCAATATTCTGCCTCTGTGAGAAGTCTAATAATCTAATCCACACCACTCATCATGCCAAAAAACAAAGCGACAAAATTGAGCTAGCGCATCACATGCTACCGAATTATAAACTAGAGCAGCAGCAAGAAAATACAAAAGCATAATGCCCCATTAAAACATATCATTCATGAATGCGTTTAAAAAATGAAACCCTTTAAAAAATTCATAAAATCCCAATTAACTGTCAACCCACCCCCGAATAAAAAAAATTGTCACATAAGAAAATTCCCCCCAAAAAAATCTCCACAAAACCCTCCAAAAACGACATATAAACGCTAATCCCAGCAAAAATCTTACACACCCACTCGCATGCGTAACGAAGAAACTCTACGCATCCAAAAAAACTATTTTCTGCAAATTTGCCCACAAACCCAAAAAATCTCGCAAAAATATTCCCCATCCCATTCCACACCATTCACCAAACGCAAACTACATCCAATCTTAACACATACCAAAAAAAAAACTATCCTAAAAAAAAACTAAATCTCCGCTACTATCCTCACAACACTCTCAATCACAACAAAAAAGTTAAAATGACTCACTAAAAAAAAGCATCATCCAATGTATTTCAAATTAAGCACAGCGCAGATCAGCACAGATGTACACATGAAGCGTCCCCACACGAGTTCGAGAAAAGTACATACCGCAACATACTAAACATGACCATACACACACACGAATGACGAATGGTGCTAACTCCGTCACCTGTAACACTAAATACGTTTAACACCATCTCAAATAAATCAAACCACAAAATTTCCATCCAAAAAAAAAATCAAATCCATCCTGTCATTCACTCACCAAACTACACCGAATAAACGTGTTTCTATATCCTCACACCATCCACCCCCAACCCATCAAACATCCACAGACCCCAAAGTGAAATGCCCAAACATAAATTTGGGCTTAAAAAACTATGGAGCTCCACCCAGCACAACATGAAGACCGTAAGTCCACTAAAAAAACCTATCAAAATAAACAAGAAAACTAAAAATGTCAAATTTCCATCCCGACAGTCCTCCCCCAGAACAACAACGCGACCCCAACCCCCCACGAACAGGAATACAAGCGGCTCCTCCGAAACTCTACAAAACGTCGTGAATCCCTAATAAAGTTCGGTATCCAACTGCTCGTGTACACAAGCGACACAGTATCCCTATTCTTCACGATCTTCTTCGGGATCATCCTCCCAACCGGCAACACAAACGAGAGCATCGCCTCGATAATCCTGTACATCCTCCTCTGCCTCGTCACCGTGTCCATCAACTACTCCAAGTAACAATCAACCTTTAAAATTCCATAATAACAAACAACATTCTAACGATCAACCTCGCATTACCCCAACAGATCCCCCGGATCAAAAAAGCGCCAACCCTTCCCCAAATTCGTGTTCCTGAACATCCTCTCGCTGACAAAGCCAGTGCGATACTGGAACCAGTACAAGGCGAGAACAGAGAGACTTGCAATCATCGATGAGCAACGTGACATTTCAGAGTAAGTCCATTCAATACAAACTCAAATTAAAAACACATAAAAAAATATGATACCCCCTCCACAGAAAAGGCCTAAAAACGCTAACAGACCTCTGCGAAGACGACATCGAAGACAAGCGAACCGAACTGCACGAGTGCTACTTCCAAACGCTCCCAATGACACTATTCCAAATCTACATCCTATTCAACACGCACCAGTCCTTCAAGCTATGCAGCGTCGAGGATCGTGAGTACTACAACTCTTCATAAAAATAAAAATCTTAGTAAAAACCTGAAATAAAACCCCAAACTTAACTCTATAAATCCTCCCCAACAGTGACCCGCCTCTCCGCAATCTTCTTCTCTATCCTTCAATCGTCAAAGGCGTCCTTCCTCTACGAATCCTCAAAGCACGACTACCAGCAAGCGCTGCACTTCCTGACGTACCTGCGAACCCAAGGGCGACACCCGATGGCCTTTTACTCCACCGACATGCTCTCTCTCACCGGATTCTTCAACTGGGGCTCCCACTTTCTCTCAACACGTAATAACACCCAAATTATAAACAAATCCAAAATCACACAAATTTTCTAAATAACCCAATTTCCCCCCATTTGCAGTGACCCGCTTGTACACAGCCTCATACTTCCTGGTGACCTCACTACTCCTCCCAGCAATCTACCTGACATCATCCTTCTTCACGAACCTGCTCCTCCTCAAACTGTTCCCAAACCACTTGCTGGAAGTGTACGAGAACCCTCCCCACGGGATCTCTACCACCCCCTCCTACTACATAGAGCGTCTTATAAACATATTCTCGAACGTGGGAACCCGCTTCAACAAATTCTCAAAATCGCCAATCCTCCTCAACACGCGTCTCCCACTCATCTTCATCCAATCCCTCACACACACCATCCCACTAATAATCGTGTACTCCACCTCGTTCCTCCTCTCCCCAACAACATCCCCAGAACCCCTACTCCCCCACGAACCACCCCCACCCATAACAATCAACTCCACGTTATCAGAGTGCCCCGAGCTGGCTAGCATTTACATGACCAACAAGCTAACCCAAGAAATAGGATCGTACCTCTTCTCCTCGTACAAATCCGCTGAAACCCGTTTCCAAACGTACAACGACGTGTTTCACCTATTCCACCTCCTCTGGCTCCTCCTCTACGCCCAAATCCTCTCCTCGATCGTATTCGCGTACTCCGACCTGCGCAAGAGAAAACGCAACCCAACCCAAGCAACCAACCCAAACAACAAGTATTTCCCAGAAACATACCCTATCCTTGACGCGTACTCCTGGTACTCAACGCTCATGTCCGAGTTCACGACCCCCGGAAACTTGCACCGCCTGAGAAAGCTGATGCTCCTCACAATCCTGACACCACAAGAGTTCTACTCGCTAATCAGATGCGGAAAACTATGCTGGAAGTCCAAGATCAGCAACTGTGAGCTAGAACTGTGTATAAGACGCAAGCTGAACCAACTGAAAAACCCGGACACGGGTCTTCCATACACAGACGACCAGGTCCAGAAAATAACAAACGAGTGCATAGGCACAGAGCACACGTTCCGCAACGAGTTTGTGACGATACGTGACCTCATCATCAATTCAACAAAAGACCACGACGCCAAGAATATTGATAAAAGGTTATTCCACGCTTTCATAGGATATTTTGATAGGAAAATGGCGCTCATGTCCAGTGACAGAATTGAAAGGATCTTTAGGATCATGAGAGTCAATCCCGTTGTCAAGGGAGAGGTTTAACCTTGTCTACTAATATTTTTTACCTTTATTTTTTTGCCGCTAGTCTTTTAAGAGTTTATTTTAGTCACAATTTTTTTATTATCCCGGTTGTTATTCCTTTGTTGACATGACAACAACGGTAAGGTTACTTAAAATTGCTTTTACACACGTATTCTCTCATGTTCATTTTATTATTATTTTAAAAGCATGCAATATGCAAAACCTGTTACTATTTAAGATTATTTATAATTTTACGATTCTCAAAATAGTATTGAATCTCGTTTGGGTGTGCATGAAAACACACTTGTTTTTAATTTCCACATCGTTTTTTAAACATTTTAAACCGCTTTTGTATGTATACTCCACACACCTCATCTTGTTCAGTTTTTTTCCAAATTATTGTGTTTTTGGAATAAATATTTTTTATTTGACAATTTATCGTTTTTGTTTTGCATCAAAAGTCTATTATTTTTTTTTGAATAATCACAAGAGGAGGTAATGTGCAAGAGTATTCCGGGACAGCCCACGATTGAACCCAAGACAATTTTATTTTTTGTGCCTTTGATCAGTTTTTTCAGTTTTTACCTCGAGGGAAGATGCGTGCATGTAAAGGAGGATTTTGGTTTTAAATTTAATTTTTTTCCCTGATGTCCCTAAATAATTCGCTAATTTGATAATACTTTAAAGTCATGGCAGTTTGTGTGCTGACAACTTTAAAAGATGGAGACTCTAATTGTGGGACTGCTCAATAAACCATGAATGGTGCAGTTACTAAAACGAGTACGCAATCCTGCGATTTACTGGCGCTGGCTAATGTTTTGGAGTTGTGAAGAGTTGGGGCAAACACTAGATTTTTGGATATCTCAGTGAGGTTCTTCAGGATAAGAAGTTGAGTGAGATGGCTGGTGGTGAGTTTGGATATTTCTTAATTATTTAAACTCTAGTATAATTAATTAATTAAAAATTTGATGAATTAAAGCAAGAGTTTGGAATTGAACTACAACGATCATCATCATTGTCTATACATTCATCCCGCATCCGCAACAATCTTGTGACGCTTATCAACGCTACGAACGAACGTGATGAGTTTGGTAGAATGAAGAGTGCTGAGGTTTTATTTAATCTCCACCCAATTAAATCATAAATGATTATACTCTAATTACAGTAATAAATCTGGAAGCGTAATGTTCTGGAAACTGATTCAGATGAAACTGGGATCTTACGACGTTGTCACCAGTCACAATCCTCGATACCGGGGCACCCCGAAACACGAGATCTTTGACTGCATTATTAAAATGCACTTGTTGTTCTACGCACAATTTATGCACATGTTTATGCACCACATATTATTCTGTTCCCCGCATGATAAAAATCGGATAAAAATCCAACGCCCACGTATGAGCATTCCTCTGGAAAATGGTCCACGAGTTTAAATTTTAAAACTAATTTAAAGTTAATTCATCACAATAAACTATCCAATTAAAACGATTTCATGGGAAGGAACGTGTTGACAAGAGCACAAACATGACGACATTCACTGCCACTTTTAACGCGGACAGGGTGACTAACATTCACTTGATTTATGATTGGGTTTAATTTAGATTCACGATTCCAAAACATGCCATCCACAAAACGTAAAAACACTAGTCAAATTAGTACTTGTGCTAATCTCAACGGAAGGCTCATGTGTAACAATAACCCCCCCGACTCGAGTTTGGAAGAACTGGAAAACGGGAGACTGAAAGCAAGGTCACCATATTTACCGGGAAGGACACTGTTTTTAACATGTGAGTTATTATTAAGGTTGTGGTTAATTTGCATAAACGATTCCACATACAAAGAATCATGAAACCCGAAAAAGTGAACACTTGCGGCAACATCGCCGTAAATCAACTCACAAAAGTAACTGACAAACCAAATATCAGGTATATTATCGGGGTATCCTGATACCAAGTATTTGTATTTACAATTTTTTTCCTGCGAGTTAAATTTTAATGTGTGGTTTCCATCAGATTTAAGTAGTATGAGACACTCTGAAAACCCATGAAATAAACATGCAACAAAAATTACGACATGAGAATCCCCTGAAATAAATCAATACGAAATTAAAATGAACACACCATTTTTCCAAGTATAAATTTTTAATAACTAGCATACATGCTCACGCTAAGGAACCTCATCCTTTTGCCACCTATCTCACATCTCATTAATTCCAAAACAGCAAAATACTTAAACCACAAAAAGCACCTTGATCATCACCAACTCTGTGCATTATGAGCACTATATAAAATAAATACACTACAACGAGTACGTAGTAAATTCCCATATACGTCCCCCACCACTTTTTATCATTTTTCATGTAATCACCAGCCAGCTATCCCCTTCACATCACCTTTCATTGCATCATCAAAACAACAATACACAGCCGTGTATGTGTGTAAAAAAACGTATGATCGTGTGGCAAAACCTAATATATATTTTTATCGTCAAGTGCTAAACATAATTATTATCATTACAATTATCATCCTGGAATAACAGCACACAATTACAGGCTTTTCAAAACCATTATTACCAAAACAAAGCATTTTAAATAAACACCGTAATAAATTTATTTCCGAAAGTTCTACTTCTTTTGTATCGTGATTGTTATGGTGATGATTCAATGATATTTAACAGGTGTGCACCAAGTCTTATTTTTTTATTTAGTGGGGGAAATTACCACTCATGAGTTGCAGAAATTTAATATTCATCTGATTTTGTGTACAATATTTTCCTGACAGGAAAACACAAATGTTAAAGTCTGCGTTTTACATTGTCGGCTGGACAATGTGATATTTGACACCCAGAGATGAGGAGGCGTGCTTTTTTTAAACATTGGACTGGGATTTTTACTAGAAATTATACTACAAACGATTCAAGTCAGTTTTAATATTCAATTTGGAAACACATTTTTATTCACCTGTCAAATTTGACGTACACAAACACTCAACAAGAAACCACACAATTCTGGAAACACTGATCAGCAATTTTATAACAAGAAAACCATGACAACAAATTTGGGAAAACACTGATCAATAGTTCCAAAAAAACCATGAAACCAAATTTCTAAAAACACTGATCAACAATTTTTAAAATAACCATGACAGCAAATTTGTGAATAACACTGATCAGCAATTTTATAACAAGAAAGCCATGACAACAAGTTTGTGAAAATTAAAAAAAAAAAAAAAATGACAGCACAATTCCTATTCCAAACGGATATATAATAAGCAGACTGACACTCCAAACATCCCCCTAACAATGACCATTCGCCGTGATAGTAAAACTGTTGAAACACGGTGTGAAAATGGGCCCGCCCAAAACTACCACCCAATCAAACAAAAACAATGCAGTGATGTGCTTTCACACGGACAAATTTATTAATAATTTTAACCTTTAAAAAAAAGAGTGTCAAGTTTTTTGTATACAATTAAGCTCAATTTTAACAACGTTTTGATAAACACGTGAGAAAGATGACCAAAAGTGCAAAGCAAGGGACACGCATCGTCCCGTTGCTGCTCCTTACCATTTTCGTGATAAGTTTCGGACTCAATAGGGTTTACTGCCAAGAGACTCCGGATGTGGGAAATAATAACCATCCAACACCGCCAAACGAACATGTAAGGGTCCAAATTTATTGTCAAAAGCAATCATCAAATTTCCACCACTATTATAATAATTTATTAAAATTACAGAGCCAAGAAAAACGGGGAAAGCCGCCAGAGACAACGTCCCTAACAACCGACCCGCTAAAGAACCTGCTCGTGATTTCAACGCTGGACGGAACGCTTACAGCCCTGGACCGTGTTTCTGGGGAAATCCGCTGGATCTCCCACGACAAACCAATGATCCAAGTCCCACTAAACCACCCACCCCCGTCCCCCGACTCCACTCATACAAACCAATCGAAACTCCCGAAAGCACCGTACTTCCTCCCCGACCCAAAGACAGGTTCCCTGTACATGATGCGTAAACAAAACACGCT
The DNA here is from genome assembly GCA_027744095.1 of Zhuqinia jingwanae. Taxonomy (NCBI): domain Eukaryota; kingdom Metazoa; phylum Arthropoda; class Collembola; order Entomobryomorpha; family Paronellidae; genus Zhuqinia; species Zhuqinia jingwanae. The sequence continues at coordinate 42,414 of JAHZNC010000012.1, forward strand.
GAGAAAACTCCCATTCACGATCCCACAACTAGTTGCCATGGCCCCTTGTAGAAACAGCGAAGGTCTAATGTACACTGGGAGGAAACTAGACATGTGGCTAAGCTTGAACCCGTACACGGGTGAAAAGCACGAGATGCCAATGGACGGCGGCTCAGAAACTTGTCCAAAATGGACAGTCAATTCCGGGTTCCCGAGTTCCAAGGAAGAACAAAGTTCATGCACCACCGACGAAGAAGCAACAAAGACGACGCTTATAAAACCAGTGCTGATAGGGAAAACAGAGTACACGCTGTCGATGATGGACGGGCCCCGTAAATGGAACGTGACGTACCACCACTACTCGTCAAACGACATGAGCACCCAATCGCTACAGGACTACGAGCAAGTGCATTTCACGTCCCCATCAGAAGGTCACCTGATGACATACGACAGATCAGGAGAGTTGCTATGGCAAGTAGAGCTAACTTCCCCAGTTGTAGGGCTGTACAGCATAGACGGCCCCAGCACAAACCTCCTAAGCGTACCTTTCAACCCAATCGCTTCAGATACGCTGGAAAGACTAAAGGGCGGGGAAAGCGCTAGCAGCAGCAAAGCGCTGAGTCCAACCACTTACGTTGGCGAATGCGCTTATGGGCTGTACGCTGTCCCAGCGCTGGCTGATGAACACGTGCTCGTTATTGGGGAAGGGGGGAATTTACCCCTTCTCGAGGGACCTAAGATTCCAGGGGGCAGCAAGATATTCGAGAGTAGCAGTAGCAGTGGAGATGGCGACTACCTGTTGCTAGGATACTACCAAGTTGGGAGTGATCAGCAGGGTAGTGGCTCGGGTGTAGCTCAACCTCAGATTGAAGGTGGGAAAGTGCCAGAGGACGATGTCACTATCCTGTTCAACGAGAGTAAAGTCATTCCAGTTCCATCAAAAAATACACAGGCTGCTGCACAATCGCAGAAACAAGACCCACAGGTTCACCCCCCGCCGGAAACTACCCCTGTCCAATTCCCGCCCCCACCATCTCAAACAGCGTCAAAGAAAGAGATCAAAATAGTTTTCACGACGGCTTTAATCTCAACGGCGATAGCGAGTACGATTTTTGGGATACTTTTCACCATGTACAGGCGCCACAAGAATAACCAGCTTCAGATGCTCAGCTACGATAGTGGCGCCAGTGGGGAGAGGAACGCTAGTGGCAAATCTATCAACTCGTTTATTGACACGTCCACCGGGGAATTGACTGTCGGCAAAATTACGCTATTTCCTTCTATTGAGTGATTGGGTGGAAGGGAGGTGGGACAGTGGCGGGGTCAACATTGACGGGGTTGACGTGTTAAGGGATGCCACGGAGGGGCTAGGGTATCTGCATACGCTAAGGATTGTGCATAGGGATGTTAAGCCAGCAAACGTGCTGCTTGGGTTTGGGGGTGGCAGGGTCAGGACCATGATTAGTGATTTTGGGCTGTGCAAGAAAATTAGGGATGGGAGGGGGAGCTACTCGCGCAGGAGTGGAGGGGTGCCTGGCACTGATGGATGGATTGCTCCTGAAGTGGTTTCTGGGGTGGCGGTTGGCGATGGGGGGAGTAGTGGTGGGAGGATGGTGAGTTGGAATATTTAGTTTTGGAAATTTGATTTAAATTTGTTTGAAATTTGTTTGAAATTTGATGGCAGTTTGTTTGAAATTTGTTTAATTTTTTTTCGAAATTCGTTCGAAATTTAATAAAATTTGTTTTAAATTTGCTTGAAATTTGATGGTAATTTGTTCGAAATTTCCTTGAAATTCGGTGGAAATAACTTGATAATAATTTGTTTGAAATTTGATAAAATTTGATTTGTTTGAAATTTGTTTTAAAATTTGATGGAAATTTGTTTGTAATTGGATGGATTTTTTTTCAATTTATTTAAAATTTGATGGAAATTTGCTTGAAATTTGATGGAAATAATTTGATGAAAATTTGTTCGAAATTTGCTTGAAATTTGAGGGAAATAATTTGATGAAAATTTGTTTGAAATTTGATGACAGTTTGTTTGAAATTTGTTCAAATTTTTTTTGGAAATTCGTTCGAACTTTGATAAAATTTGTTTGAAATTTGCTTGAAATTTGATGGAAATAATTTGATGGAAATTTGATGAACATTTGTTTTATATTTTGCAGACGTATTCTGTTGACATTTTCTCGATGGGCTGTGTGTACTATTACGTGTTAACCAAGGGTCAGCATCCGTTTGGTGACCCATTCCGTCGTCAATCAAACATAATTACTGGGGATTACGACCTTTCACTCATCTCAAATAATCCACGAGGCGCGTTTAATCTGGTTCGTGCCATGATCTCTACGGAAGCTGGTGAGCGACCACCTCTCAAAGCCAGTTTGACGCATCCGTTCTTCTGGTCAAGTGAAAAGGTGCTCAGCTTTTTCCTGGACGTTAGTGACAGAATAGAAAAGGAGACTGAGGACAGTTTCCCGTTGCTCAGGAGACTGGAGAGTAACGCGTACGAGATTGTCAAGGGGGATTGGAGGGACGTTATTTGTAGTCATGTTGCTATGGATTTGAGGAAATATAGGACGTACAAAGGAGATAACTTGAGGGACTTGTTGAGGGCTTTGAGGAATAAGAAGAATCATTACAGGGAGCTCACGAAGGAGGCCCAGGAGAGTTTAGGGGTCATACCAGATGGGTTTGTATACTATTGGATTGCTAGGTTTCCATCGTTACTGGAGTACGTTTATACTGTTTTTGAGGGGGTGAAACGGGATGGAGGGTTCTCAAGGTACTATGGCGAGTATGATTGGGGGGTTGTTGACGAGGAGGAGGATGATGGATGGGTTGGAGGGGAGTTGCCAGGGGGAGTGGGGAGTGAGTCGCCTAGTAAAAAGCTCGGGAAAGAATTTTGGAAGTCAAAGTCACAGGCAAAGTATCAGAGGTGGAGGAGTAGTAGAGGGAGGGGCAGTCCACAGAGGAGAAACGTTGATAGGGGAGATAATCCGGGTGGGGAACTCTCTGCGTCGACGGATAATTATTGGAGGGGGAAGAGTCCTCGTGGGGGAAAGGAGAATAGGCATCCCGTGGAGAATGATGGGGTAGTAGAATGAATTTGTGTATTGACAAATTATGCATTTATGAGATTTTTTTATCGTGGAGGATTATTTTTTAAAGGCGTTCTTTTCTTGACTGACTTGAGTGTGATTGTTGTTGAGCGAATGGGTGTTTGTACCTGACTAATTGCAGGGGTGTGTAATTGTGTTTTTAATTAAGTGTGTTTTTTCGAATAAATTTGTGATTTTGGATACGCACGTTGTTCTCAATTATTTTAACTGGAGAAGAAGGTGTCGATATTTCGCGGATTTTAATTGGTCATCATGTAATGTCGCATCATATGCCATGTAGATGGCACTTGATAACAACTTGATAATTTCATATACGCGTAATTTTTTTACTGCAGCAGAGAGTAGCAATGTCATGGTGACGGTTATCAACGTGTTAATAAATACTATATATTTTGTCCACCTTGCAAAAAATATCATTAAACATCAAAGTGCTTTGATAAGCGGTCAGGTTTTTGAAAAATATTGTTTTAATCAAATATTTATGCTTGAGAGATCTAAGTTAATGCGCGAGTTAATTGTATAATAATTTTTTTTTTTTAATTCGAAAAAAATCGACTTTTAAAATCAATTTTAAATAGAAATGTGTGTAAAAAAGTACAAAATCTATAACTTAATCTCGTTCAAACAAGGAAGTTCTTTAAACAAACTCACAAGTGTTATATAATTTACATATTTAAAAAAAATCGATTGCATAAATCCCATTTTTAGCATTAAAACTCATTGAAGCGTATATATTAATATTTCATCAAAAATTACAAAAAAAAAAGATACAAAACTTAAAATGTCTTCACATGTTTCGCACAGCTAATTACTAAGTTAAAGCCGACCTAATTTTCCGTCAGATTGGTTATTTAGGCGAAAAATATTTTTTTACAAGTTTTCATGCTAACTATAAAGTTGACTAAAAGCACACGAATTAATTAGCATCACGCAATACTATCCATACAAAAAAAAACATACCTGCAACGTAACAAAAAAAAACTTTTAATCTACCGTCTGTTAAAAACTCATTGAACCATCAAGCGAATTATTATTAAAAAAACAAAGAATTACCATTTCTCTACAAAACGATCATGAAAGACACATAAAAGCACTAGCGTTATTACTCCCTATAGCAACGGTACTCTGTACAGTTTACTAATCTAACGCATAAATCAATTCCAATATGCTAGAAACACTCGTGTTTTTAAACAAACATTCTCAACACATTTTAATTACATACAAGTTTAATGACGGTCACGCTTGTTACATTGAAAAGAACTTTTTTTTTGTGAACGTGTTTGGCACTACATTGCATACACCAATAAGTTGCTAAAAATCTCAACATCACCAAAAATTGAAACAAAATTATCTACACACCAAAAAATAAATAGAATCAATTGTAATTTAACGATGATGACACAATAATTTTTTAATTATGATTTGTTACACAATAATAAATTGGTTAGCATAAAGTGATATATAAAACTGACTCATTAACCAACAAGAATAAAAACGTGTAAAAACCTAATTTTGAAACATTTAAAAAAAAAAACATGATCACCCCTTCCTTCCTTTACACTATATCATGTGCACCCCCTATAATAATTTCCCATCAACAATATCGCAATAATCCCCCTCCTATTGTTGTAACAATCACACGTAAAAATCAATCAAAAAACTTCTTTTGTGTGAACATCCCCATTAAATTCCACCATTCACACAGCATGCAATTCAAAACCCAAATTAAAAATATCGTTCCCACAAAACGTATTTAAAAAAAAATCAAAAGAGAATCCATTGTTTGAAAAAAGCGACGATATATCGTATTTAAATCATAAATCGTTTCTCAAGAACACCAACCCGTCAACATGCATATAAAAAAAAAGAAGGTCAGGTAAGTCAAGTCACATTTAAGAATGTAATTTGAAAGAGTGTTAACAAGGGAGCGTATATATACACATTGTCATGATATTCCTACACTGTCCACCCACCCACCTACATACATAAGCATAATTTTTTTACTACACACGCCATTACGCAATCCCATTCACTTTTAAAGACTTTCGATTTTTCTACTCGTAGAATTTCAAACACACACGGATGAACGTAACAGTTTGAATATCATAATAATCTCAAGCGATACATGTTATTTCTCTAAATAGGTCGATTATTTAACAACGCTTCTATGCATAACTAGTCATTTCAAACATTCTCGATGCATTTCAAATTCAAACACACAATTCAAACTAACACATGCATACTGACCACACGACTATCAACTTACCTGACCACCAAACATGTACACTGTCGTACTGTCCTTCAAAACATTCAAAAAAAACAAGTCACTCAACTGACTTTGACTTTCAATCTTCAAAAATTGTAATTTTGAAAGAAAAAAAAAATACGATAACCTGTTTATATAAGCTAACCTATTTATGCCATGCCGACAAAATTGGTTAAAAGTTTGCTGATATTCGATGATCGATCATGTTAAAAAAGGCACACATATTTGGGCATCTAGAACAAATAAAAGAATGTAATTTGTCGCTTTTCTGATCTGATTTTATGTGCATTTATATAACCTGCACTTATATATTTGATACTTTTTTTTACACACAACAAGCAACGACAACATATAAGCTTATTACCACGTTATATCCCTATCGTTACAAAAAATAATAATATTTCTTGCAATTACAATCCTTTGTACACACACACATCAATATATATGCGTTATCAAAAGAAAACATCCAATCTACAAAAAAAAAAATTGATTACATTACATCGCCATGCCGATGAAATTGCAAGTACACTAAAAAAAACTCCTTTTATTGTTGCTCATTGTTGTTACGAATTATTGAAAAACAAGGACAAGGTTAGGACGGTAGTTGGTGGTGAATATATATCGCTTACATGAGTTTGTTTGAAAGAAAAAAATCAAATCAAAGGTACATTTATTACAATTTACATGGTTACAATATACACACGTTTGTCTGATTTGATGATGCAGCCTGCGTAACCGTTTAATTGGGACGATGGATTTAGCTCGATTATGAAATCAACATTCGATTTTAACAAACTAGCTCATTTTTGTTTAAAAACACTATGAAATTCTAAAAAAAAATTTATTAATATTTTGCGCAACTTCCTTCCTTGATACTTGACTAACTTTGTTTCTACTAGACGTGTGTTATAAAAAAAAATCGAATAGCGACTTTAATCGATAGTAATATTTAATGACGAAAGAGGAAAACGGAAGTAATTGAAACACACACTAGTATATGTGGGAGTGGCATTATTCAAACCGGTAGTACGTACTAAAATATATATTAATTTTAAATACACACTTGCATCAATATTTATTTATTTCTATTTGAATTCACCTAAACTTCCTATTTACTTTTTTTACTCCTTTTCTCAGTCTAGTTCGCTTTGAGACGTATTATTTAATAGCAACTATACAACTAAATGCACATAAGCTCATACGAAAGTTTAAAATATTTTTAAATACCTAATAATAAACTTCCTATTTACTTTTTTTTACTCCTTTTCTCAGTCTAGTTCGCTTTGAGACGTATTATTTAATAGCAACTATACAACTAAATGCACATAAGCTCATACGAAAGTTTAAAATATTTTTAAATACCTAATATTCAATTATAAACAATCCAAAAAAAAAATCAAATTTCGCCAACAAAATGATAAGAGTACAAGAGCTCAATAAATCATAGATAAGTTTCAAATCCCTCGTTATCAAGATGAACAGCCGATAACTAAGTAAATCCCCCCTTTTTAAAATCATTACACACGATTCATTGTCATAAACCCCCAAGTATTTTCAAAAAAAATATAATTTTTCAAAATTAAAAACAAGCTTGCCCATTGTTCCGACTGACTACCCATTGCGTAATCTTAATTAATAAACTCTCATACAAATCAAGCAACAATATCATAAGTTTACTACAAGGAAGTGTAATGATTAATCACATATGCATTTCAAAAATAAAACCTCATAATCAAAAAATATCACAACATCAAACCCCCGTAATAAAAAAATAATCCCCCTAATCTACCCATCTCCATATACCCCCGTTGTAAAATCTCAAATAACGTACGTCATTAAAAAAATAGAATAGGATATAAAATCTAAAGAAAAAAACCCATTAAAAACCGCATAATTTTCATATCGAAAAAAGAGCCCATCAATAATTGTGTTAATCATCGATAGTAAAGTGACGCTTGATCGTGACCATGAGCAAAAAAAAAACGTCACCAGCAACAGCATCAGCAACAACACTACACATTAACATAAACGACCCAACAATAAACGAGCAGTAAAAATAAAATAATCAATTTTGAAGGATATTGTGATAATAAAAACCCATCATGTTATACTCTCACATCAAAAAACCGCTTCAAATGCACTTCCAAAAAAAAAACATGTCAAACTCAAACGATCCCCCTCTAAAAAAAAAATTTTCAAAACTCCACACAACCCAAATTCCCTCACCACCACCACAACACCTAACCCAAATAAACCCCCCCACTATCCCCTTTGAAAAACGATATTCCCAAAAATCCATAATCCAATCCAACGCATCCCTTCTCTCCACAAAGCCGTTTACCTTGAAATCCACGAGATTCAATTGAAAATCTTATATATTCAGTTAATTTCAAGATCGTCATCCATTTACCATCGTACCTCTCTCTCTTTCTGAATCAAGAAAAATCTACCTTGAATGCAAAATTCTCTTAACCACCACACAATAACATGACAAAAAAAAACGACTCGCTCTAGTCCAACAATGCGCGGTTAGACAAAAAAGCTCCTTCGCCTTGGCTTTGAATTGTTTAAGGTCCTCACTGTAATTATGCTTTTGATTAGCCCTTTCTGACTTGTTTATCATCGCGCATGCATCCAACATCCCAAAATCATTCTCCATTTCGAATACCGAACGTTGATCACATCACACAATGATCTCACGTGTAATGAAACTCGTACGTACGTCAAGTGCTTTTGCAAACACACAACATCCTTCTTTGAATAATTTAAAACAATCTCCCCTCTCGTATCACACAATCGTGTATCCTGCTGCTGCTAATCATCCCACAACAACACTTTCCAGAAGAAACACTCACGACCAACTTCCATAGCAACAACCACTTTCGATTTCTCCATCACCACTCATAAAAAACGAAACTCCCCCGAAAACGAAAGTACTCCACCTTGAAAGGAGTTTAAAAAAAAAGCGACAACGCATACAAGGTAACGGCCACGTGTAGATTGAGGTCACCATAAACCAACATCCAAGCAAATTACATTTTTTTGAAACCACAAATGGGCTGGGTCGCTAAGAAAAACGTCCCAAAATACCCCAAATTCAAAATTGACTCAACCCCCGATAAAAAAAACCTCACGCCAAGCAGCTGCTCTGCTACAAGACAGGATATCCTGTGTGCAGACAAAAAATCCCCCTTCTCCAAACAACGAATTTCAAAAAAAAACCCATTCGATATATTGTATTTTATGATGAATACCCCAACATATAAAATTAATATGAACTCATGTAAAATGTATTTGCATATTATTATTCCGTTGATTACATAAACCCATTCTTTGAAACACGTCAACCTATTATTTTCATTTTTACTGAGAAAAAAAAGCTGCATTCATCGATCACATGCGCATACACATCCCGTTATCAGTCATATTTCTAGATAAAGTGCGCAGACTTGATAACGTTTCGAATAATGTGCATTTAGCAGCACCTCATGTTAAATAAAGAACTACCACCAAAAATATGAGCACCACTACCAAAAAAAAAAAACAGAATCTTATTGCAACTTGCCCATAACTCCTTCGACAATAATTCAAGGTGACCTACTATGCGCTCCTACAAAAATAATTCCCCATTTAAATACATACGATTAAACAAGATCCATTCATTCGTCATAAACGCAAAGATCAAAATTATCGAAAAAAAATAAATTACAGCACACGAGCATTAGTAGCATGCCTTCTCATGCTACTTTCAAAATCGTTATATACGTTCCTTTCGTTCTTGAAAAAAAGAAAAAGGTAAAAAAAAAAAGTGAATGTGTGATGCAATCTGTCTGGTTTTGACTCTGTCGAGCCACCAAACTTGTTATGATGATGCTCGTGATGTTAAGTTTATATTTTCGAAAAATTCAAAAGAATCCAGCAAACATATGTGTTTATGCGCATCAAGCTGGAATAAAAAAAAATGGCAAAGTAACTTAAATCACCAACGCAACGCATTTGAAATGCATAATATAGTTTTGAAAATGCAAGTGTGTTAGCATGAGCAAGTCTCCTTGGTTTCGTCCTTCGAAAAATACACACATATTTTTGGTTCACAAATCCTATTTGCTTCTACTTTTGAAAAAAAAAAAAAAACTTCTCAATCTGCTTCCTTGGCAAAAGTAACACAGAGAGTTGTTCAAAAAGTGGTAGTCCTTGGGCTTTGCCTAAACAGGAATGGTTTGTGCATGCTGCTGTATGTGTACATATCCAATATTCCAAAAGCACTATAAAGTGTTTTGAAGAGAGAGAGAAAAAAAGTAATTTTTAGAAATAGTCTTGAAAGCACAGCAGAGTACTGTTATGTTAATGAACATGTGGAGAGTGTAGAGCAGCAAGCAGTAGTACGCAGTCATCATCAGATCAACCAAACAACCTACTTTTTTTTGTGTGAAAACGTGAGTGAGTATGCATATCCAGTTTGAAATATTATTATTATTATTCGCTCTTTTGAAATACAAGGGAGTAGTGCTTTTATATTAGGCTTCTCTTTTCGTTTAATTAATATACTGCTCTCTGTGATATGGACGGGTGTACGGGGGAGGATGGGGATTCTGGATAGTTTTTTTTTTTGAATTGAGATTTTGAAATATATAGTCTCTGGAGAAAATTTATTACGATGCGTTGCTGGAGCTGGAATTATCCCTGCGACATGCTGGTGAGTTACATATCACTTCTTTTT
>JAHZNC010000013.1:0-28099 GCA_027744095.1 Zhuqinia jingwanae
CACACGTGCCAGTCATCTATATGCATGAAATACGAGGCTATTTGGGAAAACAATCAATCCATGCATAGTTGGAAACTCTTTTGAAGAATTACACGCATCAACAGTAGAGCAAGTTTGTCGGATATAAGGGAAACTTGTAAGAAAAGTCAACGAAAGACAAAGGCGCCAACATGACAATTACACGTGGTCTAGTGCAGACAACACAAGTTTGGTACATTTTATTTGATTTTTTCCAAAGTTGCTGATTGCTGACTCATGCAAAATTTTATCTTAAAAATAAAATCATCTTTGCTCCTTTCTTTTCCTTCCTGCGCGGTAATGCCATGATGCGTAAACATCTGTGCTCTATAAACGTGTACCCACTGAAGCCCGATTGGTTCCAATTTCAACTGTCTCATTTTTTTAGTCTCTCTCGCTTACACGGACACAGCAGTAGCAGCAGCCAACTGCTTATTTGTCTACTAAAATTTACGTTCCACTGATTCATTTATTATGGACGAAGGCTCATCCAAATCATGGCGTAAAAAAACTTCGATCGCTTATATTTTGTTTTTATCTCTGCAAACAAATCTGCTGAACCAACCAACAGAGACAATGTTGTTTCCTATATATTATTTTTTCGTTGGTTGTTTTGGCGTCACTTTCTGTTGTTTGATGTTGGTGGTGCATGGCAAGTGACACAGCAGCAGAGAAGGCTAGGATGTATGTGGTGATGGTGGATGGATGGACATAGGCCCGAGTTGGCCAACTGACAAATTCGGAGAGAGTGTAGTGTAGAGAGAGCACTGCCAAAAATATTATTTTCTCTGAGTGAGAAAATGAACAAGTCACAGCTGTAATATTATACACAGATATACATACATTAATATCAAGCATAGGATGAGAATATTATAGCATATTATTATCCAAACAAGTGGACTGGAATACGCGCAAGAAGGAGCTTCATGATTCCCATCTAAACAGTTATGAGATATACATACATTAATATCAAGCATAGGATGAGAATATTATAGCATATTATTATCCAAACAAGTGGACTGGAATACGCGCAAGAAGGAGCTTCATGATTCCTATCTAAACATTTATGTTGTTATGAAGGGGATAGATAACTATCGGTAACAGCGTTTCTCTCTCTCTCTCTGCTCTTGTTTTAGAGTTTTGTAGCAGACTGGGGAAGATATGGGGAAAAAAGTAATGTAGATAGACTTGCAGGGGAAAACGGGTGTATATATGTACAAGTTTTATGGGAGCATAGCGCTTAGTGGAAAAGGATTAGTGATGTGATGGGAGAGAGAGAAAGAGAGGATGAAAGGGAACATCAACTTTTGGAGTTTGAACCCTTTCCTTGTCGTATCATCATAATCATGTGTGTAGTTTTGTTGGATGTTTGCATCATAACAACTTTTTTTTGGATGAGCTGTATAGATGAGCATATTATCCTCATGCATGTAGCATAGAGAAAGGAGGATGTGGATGTAGTGGATATGGAATGGAGTCATAGTCGAGCAAACACGCTGAAGGAGCAGCAATATTTGTCAGCGGGAAGAGCCCAATAAAGTTGTTCATGCAATTCCTCTAAATTATGGACACAATCCAGTCTAGCTGACTCCAGCCATGTGGCTACGGCGGCATTCCCATTCATACAAACACACAAACAGATACGTAGTAATAATAATGTACATACGTTGAAGGGTCCAGAGAAAGAGAGAGAGGATTCTGAGTGTAATATTGAAACTGCTTTTCATGCCAACTGACTATTTCAATTCACAACAACTCAACTGAAACAGCTCAAGCTCACAATTTACTCTTTTTGTTGGCGTTCATTCCAAAACAAGGCGAGTAGATTACAAGTCAAATAATGAAATGAGAGGATGATGACTGTGCGGCGCGGGTCGGTGTTGTACCCTTTATTGCATTTTGGCTGAGACAAAAATAAAGAGAGAGCTTGTTCGCTAGAAATAAATTTCCAACTTGTCGTAAACTGGAATCAAGCTTGCACTGGAATTCCTGGAAACATGACTCCAGAATGTTTAGCGCTCTTGTTTGTTGGATGCGTGCATTATGGTCGCCTCCATTTTATGTCATTTTCAGTAAAAAAAATATCATATTCTCTTTAATATAATATACACACGTTATATTCCCAAATCCTGAGAAATAGACACGATAGAATGCAAAATATATATCCACTACTACTAATTGCTTGTCTCTTCATTTTTTTCATTTCCTTTCGTATTCCATCGACAGAGATGGAGAACAAAACCAACAGAGTTGTACTTTTTTGTGGGAGTTCAACTCTCTGCTAGAAGTGGGTAAAGAGGAATATTTGTTGCGGCGTAGCATAAAACAAGGTAGCTATAATTTCAACCCTTGTCATTGCGCTGAGAGAGAGAGAGAGAACACAAATTCGGCAAATTGTAAATAGAGTTGGAGGAAAAGAGATGTTGGCTTCGGCACTGTCCCGCTATGACTACTAGTATGGAGAGTTAGTGTAATAAAATAAATTGAATGATAAAAGTAATTTGTGTGTGAACGTGGCTATATGGATATATGTATGTACATATAATATGTATACGTTCCACGATCATGCAAGAGTAAATTGCTGGTTTAGGTTTGTACATAGTATAATTTCACATTTCTTATCATAATAATAATGTCTGCTCATTTCTGACATGAATTCATTTGAATGGGTATACATAAACACGGGAATCCTTTTTTATGATTTTGCGACCTTGTCAGATTAAATATTAGGCATGTAGGTACATACATAATATGTGTGTCTTGCTGGCGTACTAAAAAATTTGATTTGATACTGCACATAATTTTTATGACTACCATTTATTAGTTTTCACGTCCTATCACCATCAAGCATCTCGATTAAGATTGCTAACAGCTTGAGTGTGAGTGGAAGTTGGAGTAATTTCGGAACAAGTGCTTATATATTATTATTATTTATCAAAATACTTTTGATATTCATTGCATACACTCTCCTTTTATTATTACATTTGTTCAATCTTCATATCACAGCATTCCCCAAAAGAGCAGTATCGTCATTTCAGCTTTTTTATTATTATTTTTTGTTACGACAACACAAACACCTTACGAGATGGGAACTTACGTTATCAGCATCAATCTAGATTTTAAAAAAATCTTTGCTGCTGCGTAATAAGAAATAGATACTCAATTTGATGTGCGTTTTTTTGTTAAACTTGGAAGGAAGAAAAGAGCATAATAAGCAGTTTTGAGAGGCATGTACATATGCATGTGTGCTTTGTATTTTCAGAGATCAATAGGATCATCTTTCCCCATATCTTTCTTTTCATACGCATAAATGTATCTCTCTCTCTGTAAAAGTTTTCCTTTGTATATTTTTTTTTGGCTGAGTGATTGTAAGTAGACGAAAGGAGAAGTAAAGAGCAGGATCGAATGCAAGTGAAAGTGAACAGGATACCTAAATAAAAAGGGAGGGGTGTGTTTGGAATATCCCTCTCTACTCCCTTTTATGGGTATATATGTAGGCATTCATATAGTTGTACAATGTATCTGTACACACATCAGTTTATATAAATGGAGCGATGATGCTGCTCTCTCAGCTCCATTCTTCTCTCTCTCTCTCTCTCTCTCTCGCCGTGGTCGCTCCCCTGTCACAAGCTTTTACTAGCTCGTAAAACCTGGATGCAAATGTGTCTACACACTAAAAAGAAACAAGAGAAGGGATAAAACTGAGGCGACACCGTCGTCATCATCGTCGCATCAACGTCACATATGAATATCCATAACTCCACATCGTTGTCGTCGTATCGTCATCCTGTTTATTTTCCACCCACTATTTTAACTCTTTTCATTCGCTGTTTCATACAATTTGTACATGCATATATGTATTTTTTATCTCTCGACTCGACAGTCGACGTGACAATCGATCCATTTCATTTTCAACCTATTCCCATGAAACCGAAACAAGTAGAGAAAGACGCAAAAATAAGTATACCTACACATCATCCGCTGTATATACCGAGCAGGAAATAAAAGGAAGAAAAAAATGCTCGTTTTCTATATATTTTTTCTCCTTTTTTTGCACTTTCGTTTTGTGATCCAAAATGAGAAAGCAAGCAGACTGGGAAACAGATAGACAGCAGCTGGTGAGCTGAATGTAGGCTTTTTTACTTACACTTTTGTCTACTGCCCATGATGACATGAATAGCTGTCTGTTGGACTCTCGCTTGTATTTACTTTTTTTTCTCTTTCTCTCTCTCAGAAAAAGAGAGAAAGCTCGTGTACGGATAAATGTATATCGGGTCACGTAGCTAAAATATGTATCAAGTTTATATTATCCAGTATTCTCTAGTCGCCCTGTTTCGTGTTCTTTAAAGGGCAACAGAAAAAAAATTCTTCTCATAGTTGTTGCAAGAGAGAGAGAGAGAAAGAAAAGCAGTCATGTAAAAGAAGAATGTACACTAGTGCGGTGGTGGTTCACCGAAAATAACCTTCGCCTTGTTGGTTACCCGATCGTTACTGCATAATATCCCTAAAAAAGAGTGTACTTAGGTATATGTATCCTTTGTTCATGGCTCATAAAATAGGCAGACATTGTGTCCCTTTTTCTCCCTTCACCACCAGCACCAGCACCACCACCACCAAGTCGTTAGCCATTTCATTTCCACACAATAATGCCCACATTTTCAATTTTTAGAAATACGGAGCAATAAAGGGCCATGAAATATTATGTCTTTTTTTTCTTTTCCTAAATACATACACTACATTATCGCCTTATATACATATATCTTCCTTTCGTTTCAATTTCTTCATAATATAATATTTTGATTGTATGGTATGTTCCCGGCTTGAACGAATTTTTTTGGTTGGTGTTGACAGCCATCATAACTTGATGAATCAAAGATGAAAGGCGTATCATTATTTGGCCTGATATTATGACAATTTCATGCTAACGTCCCATTTTTGCCCAATTGTCATACATACTCCATTTTCAGAAGGAAAATATTGTTTTTAGAAAAACAGAATGGGTATCAATCTTTAGAAAAAAAATAAAGAATGTGGGAAGTACCTTATACCGTATTAAGCGTTAGTATAATAGATTGGGTGCCTTGTTTTTATTTCTCAGGAATGTATTGCGTGTGTTGCTGCGTAAAAAATTCGCTGATAATGCCTAATGCCCAACAATGACTGCTGATGAATAACCAAGCCACACGATAGGAAATATTTCTTTCTGTTTTGCAGTTTTTTTAGTGATGTTGTCAAGTTTTCATTTATTCAAGTGGTGTAATGTAGCAGCAAAAAATAATCTTGCTTTTTCCATACAACATGTGTCAAATGTGTCACCTTTATTGATTATGCCACTTTTTCTTCTTCTTTTTAAACTCTCATGTGAGTTACGAGCATTTTCTTATACTTTTTTGTGCTTTTCCATCCATACTGATCACTGCTGACATAAAAATTGCATATACACAAAATTATGGTGCTTTTCTGTGGTTAAGCCGGTTGAGAGCATGAATTGTCAGAATAAAAAAAAATGTATCAGTCATTTTTGATGTCTTGGATTATTCATGGAAAGC
The DNA here is from genome assembly GCA_027744095.1 of Zhuqinia jingwanae. NCBI lineage: Eukaryota > Metazoa > Arthropoda > Collembola > Entomobryomorpha > Paronellidae > Zhuqinia > Zhuqinia jingwanae. The sequence goes on from JAHZNC010000013.1 coordinate 5,568, forward strand.
CGTTACATGTCTACACGCGAATGGGTGTTTCAGTTGGGGGCTTAACAAAAAAAGAAGATTTTTTTGCCGTCAGTGTTTTAAATATGAAACATGTTCTGTTTTGTTAGTCTCCAGCAGTGCTCACCAGTGTATTGGGAGAAAGAGTATATATTGTGCTGCACTGCATGACACGTGGCAAGGACTTTTCCCGACTGTTCTCCTGGTGCTATTGGACAAATGCGGAGGGTATAAAAACCAGCCACAACAAGTTTACATGGAGAGAACCTCGCTGTCTGGGTTTCTTGACTAATTTGCAGCCTTCTCATGTCATCCTCGAGAACTTTACATGTCCACTGTAATTGAGTAAAATAAAATAAATTTTATTCGTGATGGGTACAAGGGTGAGAAGAAAACAAGACATAATCAGTCAAGTGACTCAACACAAAAAAAAGAAGTTATTTTTGTTGAGCAGGTAGTGTGTATTGTTGAGAAAGCTAGGAGTATTATGAGAACACGTGTGATTTGGCATGTGGGTAGATTTGGTACTTGGCATATGTATCACGAAAAATAATTTTGCATTTACATGTCCCTGAATGCATAAAACATGTTACATAAATGTTGCATGTCGTGTGGAGTGACCCGAGTGGCGAGTGGTGAAAAGTATAGAATATATAAGCTTACATTATTATGCTTTGTCTAACGGCTTGAGAAAGACATGAGTGATTGGTGGCTGTGTCAAGGGAAGAAACTTTGCTCATAAATTATGAGTGAATGGAAGGAGACGGAGGAAAAAGAAAAAAAGGATGACGAAAGCAGCACGTGTGCATATGAACATTGCTCCGAGATGAAGAATGCATGCATGCATGCATGTAGATGCGGGTGGGGATTAGGATGCATGTTACCTGCATTCTTTCTTGACTCCCACATTTGTCACAATGGCAAATGGCAAAGATAAGCGTATAGAAATATTATAAGATGTCATCTAAACTGAATCGTGTGCGGGAATAGGAAATGGAGATAAAGCTTCTAAATAAAATGGTAAATGAATCTTTCGGACACCTCAAGTTAGACATTTAAATTAGAAGGCTGGCACTTATTCATTCCTTACCGTTGTTTGTCGTGTGACAGGTCAAGAGGCTCAATGTAATTTTTATCGCGTGCACTTTTTTTTTGCATTTAAAGCAAACTTAATACAAATGAAAGGGTCAAGTTTAATTGTGCATTATATGGAATCGTTGGATTATTTGAGTGAAAAGAGAATGAATCCATGTCCAATTTGATTCTCGATTCTTTGATTTGACAACTTGGACTGATTTCAGTTTCAGTCCACGAAAAATGTTGGCATTCCTCTAATTTTTGTTTTTCTTCTTAAATCCGAATCAATATTTTTTCCGCAAAAATAACAAATTCTTTGAACTGTTGGATAACGAATGTGAGTTTAATGGCCTCTCTTCCTTTAAGATGCTGACTGCATGACGTGCCACTGCACTGGGCTATACTACACAACACACACAGCAGAACAAGGAAACTTGTTTCACTAAAGTCAAAATAAGGTTAGAAGATCATTGCAAAAGACACTTTGTACAAGTTACAACTTTTGTTGTTGTATGCGGGTGTCAATAGGACTTTAAGGGAGAGTCATCAGACGGACTCAAAAAGGGACACGACAAGATCTCTTCATTCTTCTTCTTTTGCTCTGCTGCTTGAACTACTTTCTCCATTGTCGCTGCATGTTTGTTTTGTGAGATTGAGTGAGAGAGAGAAAAAAGGGAAAGGGAAGACGAAGAGGAATGCAGAGGAAAGAGGGCGATGCGAGATAACCGGAATTCGATCTTCTCACACGTCCATCCCAACTTTTTTTGTTCTCCATGTATACTTACAGAAGGCTGGCTAAAAAAAGCATATAAAAAAACTTTGTCTGGTTGCTTCTGCATACCACCATGCATGAACATGCAGAGCATATACAACACTGAAGAAAACTATTCCTATGCATGCATTGGTTTTGGTATGGTATATTGTGTGGATAGATTATTATGCAACATTCCTAAGCAGCTTCCAGAAGAAAAATGAGGACAGGAGATCTTTCAATCAATCAGAGAAAGAAGTAAAGAAGACATCAAAAATGGTACACATACAAAAAAAGCCTGGGATTATGCGAGAAACAGGGCCATGAATGGAGTGCCCCCACTTACAAAAAAAGGCAACTAAAATCCTGAGCATCGCACTCTTTTCCTCACACACATGCCATACATTCTCTACCCCAAAATATCCATATTTTTTTCATTTCTGAAAGTAAAAGGCTGGATAATATGCCCCTGCAGTTGAAAGGGATGAAGAATCATGTGTGCGTCGAGCAACGACACTACATGTTTTTTTCAGGTAGGTGAGTGATGTGACAGTAGGAGTACAAAAGACGATCTAGGGAGAAAAAGCAATTTTTCCTGTTCAACCAAAAGTAAATAGGGACGCAGACAGAAAATCACAAAACTACAACCCAACAACGTAAAAAATAACATGCATGTCTAACTTCCATATATTTAATATAAAAAAGGAACACACTCAATTTCGTTTGGGCCTTCTTTTGCTCGAATGAATGAATGTATGACGACGAAGCAATCCAATAAAAATATGTAATGCCATTCCAATATCATTACAACACCTTCGCCGCCACCACAAAGAATAGATGGATATATAAAACGAAAGAAAGGCGAGAAAAATGGATTTGAACCTGAAATTGTCATTGGATTATTTTGCTCCTCACTCTATCTGTCTTTGTCGTCATAGCTTTGTAAGGTGGGTTATACACACACACACACACACATACACACACACACACACACACAAAATGAGACATGAAAGACGCCAGAGAAGAAGAGAGAGAAAAAATGTGAAAAAAATCTCGTTATATCCACGTTTTGCATTTATTTTTTGGTAACCTCAAAGAAAAACTAGTTGCCACACAACTACTACCTTGCCTTGCCTTGAAGGAATGAGGACTAGAAGCACACACATACAACGTGAATACGAATTACTATTACTTTCATCCTGGTTCACAGGGCAACACTACTTGGGTGTCTTGCGGGGTCGTCGTTTTAAAATTACAATCCAAAAGAGAACGCATCTTTTTTTACACACACCACACGTCTCTTTTGTGTTATTACTCGTCAACTATATAACATGACCTCCATTTTTTCTATGTATCTCTGCTTTATTGCGAGTGAAAGAGAAATTATATTTATGAAAGAGCTCGCTTGTTGTAAAAAAACAGTATTCCAATTTTCCACAAGTTCCTGTGTGTCCTTTTTTTGCATGCCCTTGAGCAGTATTGCGGTAGTTGAGTGGAGACACACAAGCAAAGCAAAAAACAGGACGAGAGAGAGAGAGAAAATGAGGTAAAGTGAATTGTGAGTACATGGTGGCAAAATGAATGAGCAAAAAGCAATAAAAAGACAGCAAGAAAACTGTGAAATAACAATGGCAGGATATATCGTTGAGAGTATTCATTTCCAAAACTGCTCAGCTTGAGCTGGTGTTTTTGTACACATAGAAAAAAAATCTAGGAGCATACGACATGTCATGGGAAAGAGAGAGAGATGTCTTGCTATAAAAAAAGGTGAACGATAGCGAATTCCTGGGAAATACCATTGAAAAAAATATAAATTTAATCCTGTACAAAAATCCATAATATGAGGAGTATAAAATGTGTAAAGCTGTAGTATGTAGCTGTGTAGGTGTAAAAGGAAAACAGGCAGTTTTTGGTTTCTTTTGTTGCTCAGCTCTGCTCTCTCTCTCTCTCTCTCTCTCTCTGTTGAATGGAAATTTTTGATGAAAAGAAAGAGGAGATCCCAAGCTGCTGTTGCTGCTTTGGTGTTTTGCGGCTTTGTGCTTAGCTCTTTTCACTCTCTTTCTCTCTCTCCTCATCATCGTTTTCCAATCCAATGGCGTGAGTGGGGGAGAAGAGACAGGAATGTGGAATTGGACTCTCTCTCGAGTTTTATGGCAATGGCGTTACGACGACGACGGTGCTGCTGGTGGATGAGTGAATAACGTTCACCTCAAATAAAAAAAAATATAAACCTATACGGAGATCCGCTTCATTTTGAAAAGAGTAGTGTTGTGTAAGTAAAGGAGAATGGAAATGTGTTATTTGAGCCAAAAAAGGCCCTTGGCCTCTGCCCATGTAATTCCTTCTTCTTCTTTCCTGCTATTTTCACATTTTCTCGGGTGAAAATGACGGCAATGTTGAATGTGGAATGCCTTCACTAAAAAAATATATGTACACTATTATTTTGTATCACTGCTTTTGCGTCCAGGGTGCTCAACACGCTATGGACCCATTCCTTTTTATTTTTTAAAACAGCGGCATAAAAACCCAGAGAAACGGGCAGAATCGAATAATTTTGCATGTAAGATCCAAAACATTTTGTGGTCTCGTTTTTGTACGGCATGCAGGATAAAATTATATGTCAAGCATGTCATGCGATCATCAATTAAAAGGAAAATAAAAAAAGGAATGAAGCAGCGACAATCGAATCACCACAACATGAAGAACAGAGTAAAATGTTGATTATTATATATTTTTTATATCTTTTGTGTCAGGAGATAGATCGGGGTCATATCGCAACGTTCACAGAGTGTCAACCTTTTTTGCGTGGTTGTTTGGTTGGGTGAGCAACACGCTTTTCCCTTGTCACTCATTCCCCTTTCATTATTTTATTCCGGCCTAAAACATCCACGAACAGGATTATATTTTCCCAAAATTAGATAATCATTTGTTTGTGATTATGATGATACTGATGTTGGATGTGTGGAATATTATGAGCTTGTTTTTACCAAACATGCTTTTGACATGTTTCCACTTTTTTATAGCAAAACCATAATATAAATTCCATTTGAAAAGGTCAGCTCGAAATGGGTGGTACGCGGTTCATTGGAATCCTTGAAAGAAAGGAACGCACGACGAGTGAATCCTTCATCACTCAACTCATCCATTTTCAGAGAGAGAGTGAGAGTTCAAATGAGTTCATCTTCTGCATTCCTATTCCTCAGCATCATCATCATTCTCCAAAAGTAAAAGATCAGTAGAAGCAGAGAGTGCAATATCAATATGCACACGCCTTGTTTGCAGATTCCTATCTGTTTTATCTCACTTTTTGCTTCAATTCGGGTCATTCCATCCATCATATAAGCTTGATGAATGAATGAATCATTGAATGAATAATACCGTTATGTTTAGTTGACTATATTGTGTTGTTACATGGTTTTGAGGTGACCTTTTGTGTTTACATTTAAAACATGCAACATTGTGTGATAGTTAATCCATGTAGCAAAAGTCTAGTTGCATTGAAAACATATTTTTCTTCAACAATATCGCGTGCACGTTCAATGTTACAGATACCCAACATCAACACTCCATTTCCGTTTATACAAAACTGCTAAAAAAATATCAAGAAATAAATAAATAACTAAATTTTGTGCTTTTCCTCATATCGTCATATCCCATATCCCTCGTTGTTTGCTGCTGGTTGACATTGTTGTTGTGTAGCAGCAGCTATTGCCATATATTTATTTAGTGCTGTGTTGTTGGTTGAAAAGTGAAGCGAGGGAAATCAGCACTTGACATTTACATTTTAATATGACGACAGGAACTGCGACAACATTCACATTTGCATAATGAAAAGCGTTTTGTATTATTGATGATTCATGTGTAAACTCGTTGACATTCCATCCATCAAAAAATATGCTGCTTTCCCGCTCTTCTCCCTTTTCCCACTTAGAATATATAGCATTTCGTGTAAATACTTCACTTCTTTGCATTGTGTATGTACCTAAGCTACGTATAATAATAGGTAGGTGTAGTAGGTATTTATGGCTCAGGTTTGTTTTCCGGGTGCACAGGTACCTATGTATACTTTATGTTACCATTTATCCCCATAATATTCATCTTTTTCTCGCAACTCCACAGCAGCAACCTTCCTCGCGCCTCATTTACATTTTACACTTGTGGGTCTGTCCAATGAAAAACTTTGCATGCTTTTAAAAACAGATCCATTAATACTAGCAGCAGCAGCAGACCACTTGTAAATATGCATTTGCGAACATTCCATGCATTAATAAATACTCGATGAAATATTCTCTCTCTCTCTCTCTCTCTCTCTCTCTCTCTCTTCTGGCCAGTCAGTAGTCACGACTCTTCGTCGAGTCAGTTTTTGTTGGGTTTGCCTTCATTTTAAATATTATTTCCCTTTCTTCTTTTTGGCCATATGCCAACAAGCCCGTCATGTCACTATAAAGCTTATAAATAGTTCAGCAAGCAAAACTTCTCGCACTTCTCCTCCACTACAATATGTACTGAATATTAGATATTATGATTACTATGTGTGTGCTATATACGGAGTAAGCTGTGTAAATGCCTAAGAAAAGGACCTAAAAACGGAAAGTTTCATATATGCGCGTACTACTTATTAGGTACTCCACATATTATTATTAATAGCTATTATAACATGCAACTTTGTATAAAACGAAGGCCTTATACTTTGAACTACAGAGAGAGAGATGCGTAAAGTTCGTAAGACGAGAAAATACACCATGGTACATTTCACTTTCTCTCTTTCCTGTCTTCATGTGTGTGTGTGTGTGTGTGTCTGCCGGGAAGAAACCACCTGAAAAGGAAAAGGCGGAGATATAGGCTGCTACAATGTTGTTTGGTGAAGTAAACAGGATTTGCTCTAATGATTCATTACTGTCTCTCTTCCCCTTCTTCAGTACAAAGCAGAGTACATCCTTCGTTAATGTATCCAGCATCACCACGACGCAAGTAAAAGAAGATGCTAGTAGATTGGACAGATGAGGGAAATGAAAACAAACACACTCACACCAGAACAAACTGGCTTTCTGTGCACTTTCACTCATTCCACTACACACACACACAAGGACAAATGGCAGTTTTTGCTTCTTGCAACTCTTTCTCCGTTTGCATACGGATAGAGAACACACACTCATTCGGGCAGCAGCGACAACTATTTTAAGGAAGGTGGTGGTGGTGGTGGTTGCATAAAAAAATGCTATGAGGCTCGTCGTACACATTTAGCTAACATTCATTTAAACTAATGACAAGCGAGAGAATGGAGATAATAAAGGACAGAAGAAAGGAGGAGAACGGAATGGGAAATAACGCTTAAACTTAATTCCCATGCATTCATTTTCATTCTATCTTTCATTCATTAAGTCAGGTAGCGACGTATACCTAAATGTATGTAAGAGCACATCTGCACAACGTGTGGGGATAAGGGCTGCAAATGCTGCAATAACATTTGAGAGGAGGCAACCTAAGATGACTTTGTGTCTTTGGAAATCACCATAAAAAACTTCCCTCAATGAATCTATTCCTTCTTCTAATCTCTTCTCTATAAACCTATTCAAGTGGCTTTCGAAGATCGATTAATGCAAAGCGAAATGAAAAGGTATAAAAGGATTGCGTAAAGAACTTTTGTGACTTTTAGCACAATCCTGTCATGCACAGGGAAATATTAAAGGCAAGAATTAGGAGATGGCTGCAAAGTAGTGCAGATGAGCTATATGAGGACGTGCATTACATGAATGGGACCACTCGGGAAAATGGTGGATATCATTGATTTTACGCATAAAAATACAACTTTTGGTAAAAGTGTATGTAACTTACTTCCTTTGTGAGTGTATTAATAATTCTAAAGTACAAATAATTCTTGACCAAAAGTTGAGTGTGGATGCATCTTTTTTTAGCGAAAAGAAGACTTGGCATTTGTATTAATTTAGTATGTATATCAAGTTGAAGAATAAAGATAGGAGTTACGTTATGCGGTAACCAGAGCATATCGAAGTTGCCATGTTTGTTTCACAGCAGTTGAACATTTTCTGCGTGCTATATGTGTGTGTGATACTGGGTGAGTCCTTGTGTGGTTGCCTCTACTGAGATACTACTAGAGTAAAGGCTGGTATCAGCTGACATATGAGAAACAGACAAAGAGTTCAACAACAAGGACGAGGGAAATGGACACAAGTAGGATTAAACGTCCATTGGGTTTTCCATTTATGCATTGCATGGCCTCTAGATCGGTGGTGGCTTTATAACAGACAGACATAATATGGCTGAAGAAAACGTACAAATATCCTGACTCCGCTGTACCTCTCTCTCTGAAATTCATGGATGCAAGAGAGGTGATTCATCTGAGGCTACCTACCAACCTTAGCTTTCCTCTATGATTATTCTAATGATCAACGCAACAACTTTTCAAACACGAAGGAAACACGGAATACCCACATACCTATGCCCATCTAAAATATATGTATATGCATCTACAAATGAGCTATAGCGACTTTTGCAGTGAACCTCACAGACATAGACAGAGAATGTATAGAATCTTATGCAAGCAGCCTAAAGAGTTTAGCATTTTCCTTTTCCTCAAATTGTCCTTCCTTCTGTATTCCGTATTCCATGCCACGATGATGTAGGCAGGAGTAGTCCCACGATGAAACACGGGCTATTATTATGTAGATTGAGTAGGGACACAATCAGATTCACTCTCTCTCTCTCTCTCTTTTGGTGTTTTTGAGACCGAGAAAGGACCAAGAGAGGAAGACACAATGAGTGACTGTGGCTGTGTGAGCCGTTTTCTGAGGAGGATTTTGCATGGTTGCGTGCACCAAAGTCATGTACACGCCCTATCTGTTTATAATATTACCTATGTGAATAGGTGCATTTATTCATCCTTTCATTCATTTTCATCGCTCTGTTTTCATTTGCCGGAGAAACAAAAGCGGTGAGAGAGAGGAGAATAAAAGATTGCGATTACCAGGGAGAAAGTTTTATGAGAGCACTGCCAAAATAACATGGTACAAAAAAATTGGAGAAAAGGATTCAGCATTTGGGATGGGTCGCTATGCATGTAGGTAGGTACTTATATTATGGCTACATATTATGCTACACGGTTCAGTGTACTACTGTGCCCATTCACACGTTTTTCTCCCGCATTCAAACAACTTTCATGGAACAGAAGAGGGAGCACAGGAAAGAAAGAAAGAAGGAATGAAACGACAATTGCAATGGTAATGTTAATGATAATAATAATGTGCATACTAAAAATAACCCAGCAAGACAGGAAAGTTGTAATTTTCCATGTCTTACTGGCTTTGTTACGATGGCTCACAAGGGTATCCATGCATGCATACATGTACATACATACATACATATGTACATGCTCTTCTTCCTCCACCTCCAATTCCACATGGTTATCATTTCCCCTGAATTATGGATAAGTCCACGAGAGAGGCAGTATAAAACAAACAGAGAAGCAAAATGCCTCTGAATTACAGAACAGAACATAAAAAATGCTGTAAGAAAAGCAGATTTTCATAAAAAAACGAAATATTCGGTAGGTTTTTTCGGAGAAGTTGATAAAAAAATACTATAAATACTATAAGTATGAATGGTTTTGTGTGTGTGTGTGCAGACGGAATATTTCCACCTGCATTCCTCTTCTATATATTATTATATAGAGTACAAGAAGAAGAAAACAAGAGTGAATATTTTTGCATATGAAAATCCGTGCGCATTGAGAGAGAGAGAGAGAGAGAGAGAGGACAACGTCCGGTGGGTCATTGCAAGGAGACTCACTCAGCTCAAATGTTTCTATATTTTACTATTTTGCATTTTCCCCTCTTTGCAAAAAAAATTCACATTCTCTCCAAACAAGTGACTATTTTTTGTGTTTCTTGTGAATACAGCAAAAAAGGAAGTGCAAGAGTACCGAGAAAGAAAAAGATTAGCTTATCTCTAAGCCTTATCAAATATAAACTTTGCTGCTGCAGATTGCTATAAGTGGCCATGTCTTTTTTATGCTGAGCACTAGCATTATAGCAGGACACGAGAGTGCTCCACTGTGTTTCTGAAGTTGCCTTGTCATGCTACTGCGATCAAAATAGGTAGGTATATTGTATATGCATGTAAAAATTTTTTTAGAGAAAGGCTAGAAAATATTCAAGAAAAGTAAGTAGACTAGAGATTTAGAGAAAAAATGGGAAATGGAATTGTGAAACCATTCTTGTGTTGTTCCGTTTTTTTGTTACTTTATTTACAATTGACAAAAATGTGAGAGAAGAGGTCTGATTTCCATAAACATGCTCCACTTTCACATATTTTTGTAGACTGAACTTTTCCTCTCTCTCTCTTTGTGATGCTGGAGAATTTTTGAGAGTGAAATCAGAGATGAAAAAAGTCTACAAAAGTTGTATTCACACAGACATACACACATATACACAGAACAATACAAAATGTTATAGTATCAGAAAGGAATAAGGCGAATGTGTCCAAGTCAATTTTTTTTTGCAAAATAAAGGACGAGATCTTGTTTCGCACAAATTCTCCTTTCCTGCCTATTTTTTTGGGGAGGCAAAAAAAGAGAGAAGAAGATGAAAGCAGCAGGATTTGTTGGACTGTGTATCTGACTACTACTACGACGACGACACACACAATGCATGTATCCGATCTACTTTTACCAAAAAAAGATGTACTCACACAAAAAAGTATAAAAAAGTATAGAGCATAACATATAATATGCCCTCCCTCTTCTTGATGTGTTTCTGACATTAGAATAGCTCTATAATTGTGCACATATATATTTAAGGAGGTTATATGCTACTCATATTATTATACTTTTCTGACTCACTTTGCTGAATGTGTAGTAGAAGGGATTGAGGAAAAAATGTTCTTGCTGGCCTATTCTACATTTTTTTTCATGCATTGAAAGCAGCTTAACTCAACCTCGCAAGCCAACAGAAAAAAAGAAGAGAAAAAAATCTGCACACGAGCTCATATCTCTTGTTATCCTGGAGCAGCAGGAAGAAGCTTTTGTGTATCACCCCGGGTGAGTACCTTGTACGGTTTTTGTGTGTGTCTACATAAACTACACTATACTCTCTCTCTCTCTCTCTTTCTGAATGGCATACAGTCAGTTTAACTAAAGAGTTGAGCTCATCTCAAACTACAGAACGTTGTTGCCTCTCTCTCTCTCTCTTTATGAATATCATCTATTTAGTATGTAATTTAATACGTTTTTCTGCTTTTTGTATAGGAAATCACAAGTCAGAATCAAGTAGAGTTGTAGATTTATTTATTTTTTTCAAAAGAGAGTTTTGCTCCTCTCTGCTCCCTCATATATTTATACTTGTTACATTCATTATCATGATGACACAAGAGTTTCACCAATTCAAACTACAGCAGGATGCCTATGTATTATTTCGTAGCTACTTGATGATTTCTCATCCTTAGCTCAAATTTCAAACTTGAACTCACATTTTATACATCCCTACTTTCTATGAAAATGTTGAGAGAGAGAGAGAGAGAGAGAAATGAGAGAGTATAAAAGTTAGCTTTTGAAACCTTAGAGCTGAAGAATTCAGGTGCGTATTGTAATTTCAAAGAGGCAGTATATTTATTTAAAAAAATCTGAATGTCAGCAGTTTTTTTGGGCAATATGTAGGTAGGTATGGTATATATAGTTTCGTCCTCTGTAGAGGTCTAGTGTTCTGTGTGTCCTCTGTAGATATACGAGTTGTGTTTGAGTTTGACGAAAGTTTTTGGTGTCCTCTTTTTGCCTGAAGAAAAAGGAGAAGGTAGTAGAAGGTGTGGGGGTGGTATATAAAGTCAAATGTGGAGTGTGCAGAGTTTATGAGCTTTGCTTGCTGTTGTGTGATTTTTTTCTCTCTTTCTAAGCCCCTGTCATTCTCCGTCTTGGAAAAATGTTTTGTGTAGAGAAAATCAGCAAATTTAGTAAGCCTAAACGTGAAAAAGTCTTAAGTCAGTAGAACATCATTNAGAGTTTATGAGCTTTGCTTGCTGTTGTGTGATTTTTTTCTCTCTTTCTAAGCCCCTGTCATTCTCCGTCTTGGAAAAATGTTTTGTGTAGAGAAAATCAGCAAATTTAGTAAGCCTAAACGTGAAAAAGTCTTAAGTCAGTAGAACATCATTTTGAACTATCAGGTTTTTTTTTGGTTTTTTGGTTGATATATACACTGGCATGTATAGCATGTATTTAGTTACCAAGAAAAGAAGTTGTGTTGGTTTATGAAATGGAATTACGGCGTAGTAGATAGTTTGCTGGAAGCGTTGGAGCGTGATAACAATACACAGTCACTTGGCTTATGTCAGATATATATGCACATATTTTTCTTTCCCAAGTAGATTTTTTGTACAAAACAAAGTACACGAACGACGACAAGAAAAATCAGTTGACTTTGATTGAGTTCCACGTAAGTGTGTACACTGTGCACGGAGAGAGAGAGAGTCAGAGGATGAATAGACTTTGCCTTGCTTCGTTGCCTCTCGCTTTCTCTTTTCTGCTAAAATGGGGCCATTCATAAAATACGTTCCAATAATAACTAGACTATTATATGCAATGCTAATGTTTTTTACAACTTACCTATCTACAATACACCAAACCTTAAAAAATTACGTTACATGTGAATGCCCCCATTTCTCTGTTTTTCTTTATCAAAATGTATGAAATCAGTTCTATTCTTAATCCAAAAGTATGCTTATTTTTGTATATAGACGGCAGTAATGATAGGCTCTTTTGGTTCTGCTGACGTATGCATTGCACACACGGCAAAACCACCCAAAAATTCGATTGATTACGTTCTGCTTGGCATTTTCCTCCAAAAATATCCACACTTTTTCCATAAAAGTTACATAATATTCTTCACTTTTAAACCAACACTCGCAACTTTTTTTTAAACCAGTGCTCAGCTTTTTTTATTTTTTGCTGTCGCTACCACTTGTCACTACTCGTTTCCAAATGTCATGTCAAGCAAGAAAGAATCCAAAGTTTTTTCCCTGATCCTTCGGTTTTTCCCTTTTGGTAAATCAGATAGGTTGTTTTGATTTTTTATGCGTGCAGCTTGCGTATAAAGTTATAAAAGCCAGAGAGTCATGTTTGGTGAAAGTCTTAAATTGGGAATGTGGCATGTCGTTGTATTACTTTTTCAACTGTGAAAAGAACATAAAGTATTTTGTTGCATGAAATAGTAAAAAGGAGAAAAAGTGCCCCAAGAGAAGCTCGGAAAAGTGAGATAGATTGGCCAACTTAATCTAAATCATGACTTGTGTGAGAGAGTGCCTAATGCTTCGCAGCACGCAACACACACACACGTAAAAACTCAAAACTCATTTTTCCATGCGTAAAAAAGTGAAAGGCTTTTGGTTTTAGTACAACGAACTCCTCAAGTTTACAGTTCAAATTTCGTAACAATAATAACAAGTGTATATAATATGATATGGTGGCAATTTTCATGACAAATAAAAGGGTCATTTGAAAATTCCAAAACTGTTAAACACGTCATATTTATGAGCACCTATTTTTAATTAAAATGAGTCACATGTTCCTATAAACGGTTCTTTCAGTACATGCATTGCATTTTGCATTGCACACACTTTGTCTAACTGAAAACATGTTTAATTTCATGCCACGAGAAAAAATTGTACTCGGAATCTATTTTTTCAGTTTATTGATGTAAGCTTAGGTGTTTGGCATAATGTTTTCTCAAGGAGATATTAAATATCGCATTTGAATACATGTCCCATTATTCGTACAGTGGTGGTGGACGCAATTCTGCTTCCGTCAAACTTTGTAACTTAATATTGGCAGTATAATTAAATTAGTATTAAGAGCTGCCACCGTAATCAGGAAACAAGCATAACCTAAAATATTTATACCCACATGCATTACATATTTTAATGGAGAGCAATAATGCAAAAATGGTAAATTGTGTGCGCATAGTTGACATAAAAAATAAAACGAGTGAGTAGGTCGTTGTATCTCTGCAGTTTGTTCTTGTAAATATCATTAAATTTTTTACAAAACGTTACTTTTTATGCTTTTTCACTACTTCAATCTTTGTATTTGAAAAAAAATTTGGGTCCGGGCTGCAAACTTTCCCAACTTCCAATGTGGTAATACGGGTTGTACGCGAAAGCAAATTTTCAGGGTAAAGTCATACGAATGAGCTGTCATGCAGGAAATTGCACACCCGTTTTCATTTCTTGATGTTTATGCAATGAAAAGATAAGAGATATACCACTACTGCGGCGACTGCTGCTGCAACGATCGTTTTAATTTTTTTCTTGTGCGAATGTGTGGCATGGGTACATTATAGATATGATGGGGAGATAAAAAGTGAAAGCAAAACTGGTTATTATTATTATATGTTGTGAGGGGGGAGCTGTAAGCATTAAGCGTAATGAGAGTGAGTAGGAAATTGTTTTGACTCACAGTCTTATCTCCCAAGTTTTTGACTCGGCAAGTGAGGTACGCCGTTTTGCCGAGCAAGGCAGTCACGTTGGGCGACGCTGCCATGTCAATGTACGGGTAGTTCTTCCTCTGCGGCGGCTGCTGCTGTTGTTGTTGCTGCTGCTGCACAAGATTGTGCTGATGTGTGGGGCTGGTTAGCGGGTTCTCGGAGGATGACGACGGTGATGAACTGGATGATGATGATAATGATTGTGGTGCTAGGTCGGCGATTACTGGTGGCCCTGTGATGACGCCTGAATCTCGGTCCCCAGATGACGATGAAGATAAAGCTGCTGCTGCTGATGATGATGAGGTGTCGGCAGCGGGAGCATCTGCCATTTCCAGAGCCATCGCTGAGGCTCCATGAATTACAACGCTACTTTTGCTATTTACATCACTACTGCTACGCTGAACAACGAGATTGTTATTGAAACTGGGAACTTTTGTATTCTGACTACTACTGCTACTATCACTGTTTATCAAAGTCATTCTCGACAAGGTCAGAGGGGAGGACATGGGTCCCCAAGGTAGTCCCCTTCCTCCCTCCAGAGGGGGGCTCATGCTGAATGTGGACGACCCACTTGTACTGGTCGATTGGGAGTAAGCTGAAGAAGAAGAAGAAGGTGGCAATGAGCCGACGACGCTCTGACTCAATCCTTTTCTGGTGCCACTTCCATCCGAAACGTGTCCTATCACTGTTTTCAAACAAGAAACAAGAAAAATCCATTCATTAGCATACAGAGTTTATTTGCGCTAAAAGCTCTTACAACACTCATTATTATATCCCAACTCATATATATCTCAACTCAGGCATCCTCATCATCATACGAATGTGTGTAGGTACGTGAGAATATTTTTTCGATGAGAAAAGCTATAGTATTATTTGTGCCGTTGAAAGAAAGTGTTTGAGGTTGGGCTAAGTTCCACTCGAGCGTTTTATCCTCAAACTTTTGTTTGCTTTCCTCTTTAGACTTATTTGGAATGGAAAGTGGAAGACGCTGCTGCTACTGCTCAAATGTCCCAACTTAAAAGCAAAATGGGTAAAATGTTTAAAGAAAATATTTAAAATGTTTGTGTATGCTGTTAGCAGTCAAGTTGAGTACGTTTTGCTACTTCCTCATCATTACATCGTGTAATATACAGGAGCATATTCATGCTTCTGGCCAGTGACCCCATTTTTAAAAGAAAATCTCTGCAGTACAAAATCCAATTAAAATTATCTGTAAAAGCTGCCATTTATTAGTGGGATCCATGATCCTGGTGTGTGTGTGTGTGTGTGTGTGTGTGAGTGCCTCTCAAGTGTACGTGACCGTCCATAATATCCAAGCATGGCACATAATGCAAATAACCCTTCTGTGAAGAAGAAACAGAGAGCTCATGTTTTTTTCTGAGAGAACGAGAGTTAGTTAATATCCTTCTTCTTATTATTGCCATCCTTCTCCTCCTCATTATCATCCTCATCGTCATTATTACGACTGTGTAAACATTACGCGCGACCCAGCTTTACTTCTCCATCCTTTTATTATCATTTCTCAACCAAACTTTTCATTTGCTTAGCCATCCAAAAATCCGCTGCCACTTGTTTTACTGCTGTTGCTGATATCTTATGCATGATTACGTCTTTTCTCTATATATCTCCATTTTTCCTAAATAAGTTGAGAAATGTATGTGTGAAAAGAGAGTGGGAAGTGGAGCATATAGTAGACAGTCACACACATCATCATCATCATCTGTACCATGTTCGGGGAAACGAGAAATGATTCCAAGATGATGATGTGAATTTTGCGTAGAGAGAGAGACAGAGAATGATGAAAATCGAGCTCTGTTTCTTGGAAAAGCCATTAAATTAATATTTAAGCACATGAGCCTCTTTCCTCATCAAAATGAATGTGAGCGTGACAGCGAGCGAAATGAAGTGGCCGTCACCGCAACCAAAACCCGACAAAACTGTCTTGGCTTCTCTTCAAACCTTCTCATCAAAACAGACCAAATGAACTTTTAAATTACAAAAAAAGCAGCTTTCGGATGAAAGCTTGTTGAGGAGATCATTGTTTTGCTGGAATAAAAGTGTCCATTCAAAATGAAATATATAGAATTTATTTTTAGACTTGAGGATTAAGTGCCTCCATATGGCCATTAGGGACTACGGACGAAGAATGGTGATGATGAGAGTATGGAAATTTTTATTTTGAAATGGTCCCAGTTTTAAAGCTGGTAGTCATATGGTGAACTTTGGCAGGAGGAGAGAGTGGAGGCCAAACATAAGACGAAAAATATTTGTCTTGTTTCTCTCAGCAAAAAAAAATTTCTGCTCCTGCCACTGAAGCACGTAGACGTACTTAAGTAATCTCCCATTTTCAACTACACACACATGCAGATATACATACCCACACATATTTCGTTTAGAAAGTTTTTAAGAAACAGCAGAAACTACTCTTGGAATCCGGAAATGTATTAGGATGGCGATCAGTGAGGCGCACGCAAGAAAATGTGGAGAGCCCTCCTGACTGGACTCATTTTCACTTTTTCCGTACGACTCGGCCACACAGCAATTTTTCCTGTTTCGCTATTTATCTCACTTTCCATCCGGCCTGTACTGCCTTTTTTTAGAATCAAGGAAAGTATACTGCTGCTACACTCCTTTTTCATGCTATGCAAACCTCGTTGCTGGTAATTTTGCTGGAAAGTTCATGTCTACCGTCCGCCAGCAGGATACGAACGTACACACTAATCCATGTCAAGAAATTTTTGCCATGCTTTCTGTTTTCAGCTAGAGCCAGGAAAAGCTTAAGCATAGCTTAGCAATATACGCGCATATAGAAATGTTTCAATGTTTCTTAAATTCATGTTGTACGATATCTTCGTAGATATCAAAACTTTCTAAAATTGCAAAAAATAAGTAGTTGGTGCTGGAGTACACCAAAATTGCATTGTAGTATTAAGCAAAATAGTACACATTTTTTTGAATGGCTAATGTGCGTAGATGGCGGGAGACAGACTGAATATTTATTATTATTATGTTGCTTAAAAGTGTATAAAAAATGGATACTAGCAGTACCCTGCTCAGATTCCCTTTTGGATTCACAGAAGATGCCTAAAGAGATAAAGTTGTGCTGCTGCTTATAAAAAAAGTGCGTCGAGTTGGTTTCAAATGAGATGGCTTACTACATAGCATGGTCATGTACTACAATAATACACAGTCACGCAACAAGACTAAGAAACAGCCAAACAATTGTTTGGGGTATTATTGTTGCTGTTGCTGCCATTACATTGTATACATATATTTCACAGTAAAAAAGGAAAAGTTTTTTACATTTCTCAGAAGGAAAGTGTTTAGCTGAGCAAACTACGTTAATGGTAAGTATTCGTGCGAGTTTAGCCGAGAAAAAACATAAATATCATAACATGTCCATACACTACTACACACACATCCCTAAATCCTCGCAAGAGCTATGCCGATATACATAGTAATAATAAAAGAAAAGAGGAAATGGTATTCCGCACACACACTTCCTTTCCGCCACTCTTGCCATATCGCATCCCATGTCAAAACTTTTCCCTGGCAAAATAAAAAAATATTATAAAAGAGGGATTGTGCGTGAGGAAAGTATAGTCGTCGTTCCCACTCTTTGTCCCTCTATGAATATGAATATAGCAATAAACATAAGTATGTAGTAGCAAAAATGGTAATATTCCATTTTTATTTTATTACCGGCAACAACCAGCCATACGCATAACCAATAACCGTAGGCATTTCGAGAAAGTGAAAGTAGCCATGCCAGCCAACTATAATTGTTTGCTGGGATATTATTAGGCGTATACCATTTTTAGTTATGGTAACTCAAAAAGATGGAAAGCTGGTTGTACAACGGCACACGAGAAGAAGGAGTGAGAGATGGAAATAAATAGCAGCCGAGACTGGCACAAGGCAAACCAAGTTCTTTTCTGTATCCTTTCCTTGACTTTCTCCTGACGAGAAAAGTTGAGGCTCGGAAGGAGGTGCCCTTGTCTGAGCGAGTAAATGGACATGTCACTCAAGTCGTGTTGGAAATTGTCTTGCTAAAATCTTAGCCTGTCCAAGTCCCCGTGGAATTGAATGGGTACTACTCCTAATTCCCAACCTTTGCCTGTTTTCCACCTTGTTCGCAGAAGCAGAGGAGAGGCGCGGTAACACCTGAAACACAAGGTGGTAATAGTGGCTGCTGCGGCAGTGTCCGTGATGGCGATGACCCTGATCATCATCCTGAATAATGTGTTGTACGTGTTATTGTCTCACTTTAGTTTCACCACTCAGTAGTCACGACAAAAGAATATCTTGTTACAAAGACAAGACGAGTAGTTTTAGTGCATCCGACAGCAAAATGACCACGAGCCAAAGCTTATTATTACGGTGTGTGGTCATAGCCCCAAAGTTTTGATCGATGAAACTACACCACCAGAGAGGAAAAAAGTGAGAGTCATCTTCTTCTGCTGCTCCCAATGCACAAGCCATTTCCTCTTCTCATTTTTTATCACTTTTCCCTGGCAAAAAGTTATTATGAAGCACGTTTAGTAGAAAGAGAGCTGAAAGAAAGTGTAGCCAGCAAAGCATGAAAATATACGTCCAACTGTCCAACTCGACTTAACTTTGTGTCTTGATGAGTCTGCTGCTGCTGCTGCACAAAAAATATCAATTTAGTGCCTTTGCGAAAAAAAAACTTTTTTTGTGTGTAGATAATTTCCTTCCGGCGCTTTGCCATCATCAGCATCTTAACAACCAGAGGGCCACTGCACCAAAAAGGGAGAAAAACTTTGATGGAGCAGTCAGTGAAATAACATCCAGATAAGAAAAAAAGAAAAGGCTCTAAACACGAAATTGACTTTGATGTCTTTCGGGTGGCGAGGAGAAGAAGAAGTTATTTTTATTGTCCATGCGCCAACTGGTTTCGCATGATCATCATTAAATACAGAGAGCAAAAAAAACTGAAATTTAAAGGCACACATCATACTTTCATTGAAATTTAATCAAATTCAACATTGCTCCAAGTAGTGTAGATATGTCTCAAGAAAAAAGTGATCAAGTTGAAAAATGGTTTGAAAACAATCAATGGGAAATTTGTCATTGAAACAAAAGGAGAACAAGATGCTCACATTTCTTTTAATATGACACACATATATAAACCAAAGGAAACTGCTGATTTATAGCTTACTTCACACTTGTCAATAATAAGTCTAAAATTTCCATCATTCTAAAAAATATATAAAGGAAGGTAGAGTGAGTGCTGCTGCTCAAATGTGTCAAGGTAACCTTGAAAAAATCGATAGGGATGCTTGGCTCTAAAAATACAATTTCCCAAAGACACGAAAAAAAAGATGAAGAAGAAGCTATCTTTTGATGTTTTTTGAGCAACTAATGGGCTCAATCATCGGAAATGATCATTTCACACACTCACAAAAGCATATACAATACCTTTCCATTGTACAAGCTCTTTTATGTTTTACCCTCCCACCACAACACACTGTCTGAGAACATGGAAAAAAATCATTTTTCTCTCCTTGAAAGCGAAGCTAAATTGTGTTTCTTTACCAACCTTTTCAACACCTCAATTCCATTTTTGCCCTTGATTGATTCATTCCAGAATATATATACACACCTAAAATATGGACCTAACCTATTTGTCTGTGTATGTATCTGGCCATTTATAAGAAATATTTTCAAGTGAAGGCCACGTCCCTGCATGGCTGCCAAGTAGACAGAGGATTGTGAAAGGAAAATGAAAAAAGTAGACTTCCACTCTCTTTTTATCTATTATCCCAGTTCTCCTATTTGCAGATGAGAGAGAAAAGGGCCAGATGAGGAGAATATGAACATGGCCAAATCCTAATCAGGATCATCCTTCACCACCACTGCCGCCAGCGGTTTAGATGAAATCCTGGGAAAAGCTGGGTTGTGTGAAAAGTAGGATTATCAAGAACTTGGGGGCATATATACCTGCCTTACTACTATTAGTAATATACTTTATATCTGTATTGGGTGGTGTCTGCTGGATTTGTGAGCAGAACAGTGATGGCGATAATGGGCATATAGTTTTGTTGTTGTTGCTGCGTAAAGGCGGGTTATTGTGCGGCCCTGGCTTACTTATAAGTTATAACAATGCATATTTTAATGTATCCAGCCGCATTGTCTGCTATGTGCCCACTTTCAAAATTAGTATGTTTGCAAATCTAGCTAAAAGGTTTGTGCGAATTTGAAGGACGACGACGACTATGATGATGAATAAGCCTAGGCGAAATCCGCCATGTTTGTTGTGTGTTCAGGCTCCTTTCCTTTCTGCTTATTATAAGAAAGGCAGGGAGGAAGGAAAGTCAGGTGAGTTTAAATAGGCCAACCTTTGAGCATGTTGTTGCCCATTACTAATAAAATGTAAAAATACACGCACACACACACGCGCGCAATTCCCAGAAATGGAGCATTGAAAAAAGGAGTCAATGTGTGAATTATTAATGAATGGATGGTATATAAAAAAAGGATATTTGAAGAAATAAAAGGATAATAGGTAGCATCGGATGTTGTGAACTATGGGAAAATTGTGTGAAAACACTCTCGAAAAAAGACTCAGTTTCTTTGGGTTTCTTTCAATCTTCTTATCATTATCATCCACGTGATCAGGCTCATTTTATCTTTTCTGTTCTTTTTGTCGCACACACACACACGACAAGAAAAGCTATATGGATTGGGTGGTGGGCGACAGAGAAAAAGGATGGGCAATTAGATAGATCCCGGGTGCTTAAAGGAGAAAATATTTAAAGAAAGGACACTTTTCCTTTTTAAGATCTCTTTTTTTTCTCGCCACGAGCCACAATGAAGACTAAGCTACTACTACTTCGCTCACTGAGTCCCATTTTACATGTATTATGTGACATAGGAAGCTTTAGAGACTCTGAACGGTTGCGACCCCGAAGAAAAATTGACTCTGTGCTTTGCTGTCAATGTCCGTATCTCCCTTGGAATGTTATATGTTGTTTGCCTAATGTGCGAAGAAAGGAGCAATGCTCGCTCCTCTTCAATATATCCACGCAAAAAAAAGGTTCAAAAGAAGAAGAAAAGTTGTGTAATGTAATGAGATACTCGGGGTTTTATAAAGAAATACTAGCCAGCAGCAGCAAAGTAGAAAAAAAGGAAAGAAAAAAAGTTGCTTCGAGGTTCAACCTTTCTATAACTTTTAAAGGGCCCATTCATACATGACGTTAATACATATATACAATATTTTTGTTCGTTTTTCATTCTTAAAAAGACATTTAAGACAAGCGATATTGATCTTTACAAAATACTACCACAAAAACATTATTTACTTATCTCGGATTTTTTTTAAATATATATTTTTTAACCGCTCGTGTGAACGTTCCCTTTGTTGTATGCTACAGGAGGAAGATTCCATTGAAATTGAATGATTGCGTAAGTAGCTTATTTTTTATGTAAGCATAATATCTGTAGCGACCATGAGCAAGAAGTGTGTAGTTTTTACATTTAAGAAATGGGATGCTGTGAACTTTGGAGCGAGAGAGGAAGGAAAGGAAGTGAGTCTCTCCCTCTCTCTCTCTCTTTCTCGCTGTGATCATCTTCAACGAGGCAAAAGAGCTGCTAAAATACTGCCAGCGCTTTACTTTTTAAATTATGTTTACTCTTCTTGTAATAATATCCATTTTTGCCCCCTGCATGCAACGACGCACTCTCGCAAACACACAGACAGAGAGGCAGACACACACACACACACACACACAGACTATTTAATGGTGAGCAAGAGTTGTGGTAATGTGTGTACGCACATGCCTTTTTATTGCTGCTCCTCATCAACTCTACAAAAAAAACTTTTTCCATTTCCCTCTTCTTCTTTTTTGTAAGCTCCCAACTTAAATTAACTTGCTTTGCTTGTAATCATTAGGATTTTGCTTTGTGTGCTCCCTCCTAGTGCTCACTCAATGGTGGTGTACAGTGTACGTACGCAGTACACACACATTATTATTTCGCAATACACATTTTACCCGGAAGTAATATCCATCCATTCATTTTGTTTAGAGTGTTACGACACAACACACCAACATGCTGGAGTAGACTTTTGGAGAAAAAGAGAGAACAGCTTCTTGAATTAAGTAAGTAGCAGCGTCACTCTCTCAAGATCATTGTCGTCGTAAACTTATTTGCATCAGCCAGCAGCAATGTGAAAAAGAAATACAATCAAGTTGAGAAAAAAA
>JAHZNC010000014.1:0-21744 GCA_027744095.1 Zhuqinia jingwanae
ATAATCGCCCAATTCTACCCAGATTGTGCGCTGTCTTTGTGCATCCGCCATTATGGCAGCGTTGACGAAGACGAATGATAAGATAATTATTTTGAAAGTCATATTGAATGAAACAAAACCTGTGGAAACAAAAATTGTTTTAATGATTATCAAAACTGTGTAAAAATATCCGTATAATCGTAAACGTAAGATGCATTTCGACTTTACCTTTTTTCAGAAATTAACCCCCAAAGCTATGCTTTGAAAATTTAAATAATATTTTAGTTATAAAATGGAAAAGGAAATAACTACAGATTTTATTGAAGCAAGTTCAAATACCAACTGGTAAACATTTAAAACTTGCATACAGTTTAAATACTAAAATCTAAAAGGAAACTACGTCAGAAAATGTATATTATTATGTAAGCATTTCCAAGGACTTCCGTTGAATTATTAGAATATTCTATTATTATTACATTACTTTATATTGTTGCATATTTGTGGTTTATGTTGCATCTGAAAATAATTCAATGACAGGAATTGAAATCAAAAGTTGCAGCAATGTAGTTTAGGCACATGAAATATTCCATTGTATTTTTTAATTAATCTAAAAAATAATGTGTTTAAAGTTAAATGAATTGTGGGTTTGAACCACAAAAAAATCGAAAAGATGGACATTATTTTATTACATTATATTATGTACATTTGTATATGCAAATAGGTACTCAGGTTTTAGTTACAAGAATATATAAGTAATATAACATCATTTTATGGTGGTGGAATGTGTTTTGTGGTTTTGAGAAGATATGTTTGGTGGTTAATTAGGAGTAATAGGAGACAAAATCAAGGTCATTGTTATTGGAGATTAATTTAGAAATTGGTAGCAGCAGCACAACAACAAATGGGTGCGGACGGAGATATTTTTTTGTTGAGATTGAGAGAGAGCATTTCAAGGCTGCATATTTTTAACACATTTTTACTTGAATTGTTAGAAAGATATTATAGGTAAAGACCTCAGGAGGTATCATTTTCGGATTCGTGCGTTACTAGTACTATCCAATAAAAAAATGCAGACCACAAAAGATACTGTAATTATTGCGTTTTTCGCCTACGCGTTTAAGCCTGTAATGGCAAATGCACTAGTAGAAGCAATCATTAATTAGTAGGCTTCAATGAATCCGTTCCCCACATATGAAGTCCAAGCCTTTCTTGATTCATTGGTATTTCAACAGATTAAATGAATGAGTCAAGTGTAGTTAAATGAGACATCTAAGTTTCCTCAAGTTTGTATTAAAAAAATAAAACTATTTTTTGGCGTCTAAATTGCACTAAAATGATACCGAACTTCCCGTTTATGCACTTTTTCTGAGTGGCTCGTGGATTGTTTCATGTAGCAATATAAACACACCATGAACATTAAACAGATGAAAAACAATATTGGTGACAGGTACATTGCCAAAAAATAGCATCATAATAGAACAAACTTAAATATACATTTTTTGCCATCTAATATGTAATAATAAATCTTCAAAGCAATATAGTACAAGCAGTGATGCCATCGGTACAAAATTTGAGTTTTGAAAAGAGCAAACAGTTACTACCTGTTATCCCATTTTAAACGGTTATTTTCCGCTTGTACAATTCACATTGACAAGCGTGTTAAAGCATTCAGTAGGTCTTAAAAAAATCACCAGACAAAGACTTCCTTATTTTAGTATAATAGTAAACAACACACAAAGCGACAAAGCACAAAACACACTCATACATAAATAATACGAATAGGTGGATGCTACCTACCTAAATACATTGTTTATATACCTTGTGAGTTCTCAGCTTTCGCTTGTCAACAATAAATGTTTGTTAATACAAAAGCGCCTCAAATATAGTCTTGTATTTATTTTGTTCCTTTTTCCATATTTGACACAAAATCGCTGCTACTGCTTCTACTTCTGAGGTAATTCAAACAAAGAAATCTACGTGGACATTTAATGTTAAGCCATGCATTTAATAAGTACATAAATGTTTTTGTTAAGTATTTCCTACTGGCTAGACATGATGATGATGATGATGATGATAAAAATTTCCGACTGACATTGAGACACACAGTAGTGCGGCTTGTGCCAAGTACTCAAGTACCATTCACTTATGACTTTGTGTATATACTTAAGTTGCTGGTAATGTTCCCAAAAAGGATGATAATAATGTCTGACGATCAATTCAAGTCATGCATTTTTTTACAAAAGTGCCCGCTGTGCCACCGCAACATGATGCACGGCACAGAACCAAAAGCGTTCTGCTTCATTACAACCGAATTTTTATTTTACCTCGAATTTGAAAAAAAAACATGATTATTAGATGTACAAAATGTCATTTGATCCCCACACAAGTGATAATAATTCTACTTTATAGCGACCCCGTAATAATTTTAAACGGATGCAGTTTTTTTTATTCTCATCATCACCATTATCCTTATATTGCATACTTATTATATTTTACATACTTTTTTTATTCTGTCCTTTATTCTTTTATTACACTTGTTAAAAAACAGAAGAAAAAATGTTAGCAGGAATATGATGACAGGATACAGTTGTATAAAAATGTACAAATCACAGAATTATAAACTTGACAAAAACGTGTATTACATAAAAAACACACTTGAAGTCAACTTTGGTGGGATTACATTTTACATTTTGAATAGAATTATAATTTGTATACTAGCAGCAGCAAGTATCATATGCTGCACCGCCTCCACATTGAAAAGAATTAAAAACACATCCATGAGGACAATGTCGTATGTTGTAACCACATTTGGACTCTTCACACCGATTGTTATGCTTGTGTTCGTAGCCGACCCCAGCACTTCTGAAAAGTCGTCCGTCAGTGCCATCTTCCCCCACGTAAGAACGTCTTCCACCACCACCACCACCACCTCTACGATGCCCACCACCACGACCACGATTCGCGAGAACTGGAAGTATTCCTCCAGCTTCTAAACGGTGATATGCAACAAGCTGCCGTTTCACTCGATGATGATGAAACACTTGGACAAAATGAAATTATTATACATTTCAGGCAATTGTATATTTGAAACCTTTTATTTTTAAATTCCCTAAAATAAGTTTTAGGCTTTTTATTTTAAAAACTATTATTTTTCGAATTACCAGTGAGATTTCCTAGAGAGCTTGGAGCATGATTACTCCCCATTTGAAGTACACCACCTTGTCGGTGGTGAAGGCTTGAGGGAATCACACTAACCCCTGAGCTCAGTTGGACACTGAATACAGAAATGACAATGAAGACGAGCAACTGAGCTCCCATCGGGGAAAGCAATGGCACTGATTTCATATTACTATCCCGTAATCTACTAACTTAAAACTAAAGAACTGCAAAATTATAAACTACACACCACCATCCACCACCTCCTCTTTCTCGAGCAAGATCGTAGTCTATGATAATAATGATAATAATAATAAATAAAGAAAGTGTAGGCAATTTAGTTTACACAATACATCCACAATACACTTTTACGCATTTTTTTTTTAAATCCAAATCCTTTACATGCGTGGAGTGTCACTGTGTAATGCTCCGCACAAAACAAAAATACAGTTTCACCTTTAAAAAATTATTTAATAATGAAACCTAAAACAATGACACAAAATGACACGGTACACAAAGTATGCATATAATAATACACATAGCACGTTATGTGTGACGAGTAACACGTCAATGGTTTCGAAACTTACGCATGCCACTACTCTTATCCCAGCTTTACTTTAAGCATATTATGTTTCTATTTTTTTTGTAAACCAAATCGAAGGGAACAATAAATATAAAAAATAATTGTTAAAAACTATGTTCCCTTTTGATTTGCTAGTAAAAAGAACTCCTTATTCACTCCACGACAAATGGATGCAAAACTTTTATTTTTACTTTTTCAATTTCAACAATAGCAGCAACAAAAATCATTGAAAGTGTTACAAATGCGTACATTTCATTTCATTTCATTGAAAAAAACTGTTATATTCACTCTTTTTTTATCCACACACACACACACATTCGCTTTAATTTTTTTTTGAAATGTATATGTATTTATATATACATACAACATATAGATAAGACCTGATTTTGGTGGCTTGTTGTTTGATGTCCGTGTGCAATGAAATCGAAAGTGAGTCAACTTAGTCAAGTCATCCTTTTAGTAGTAACAGTCATGTTGTGAATCAAGTAGTCATGATGTCAAGTCAAGTCAAGACACTGTGTACGCTTTGATGTCTGCAATGTTTCTTTCAGATCTGTTCAAAAACAATTTCCTTTTACTGCCGATGATGATGATGATGATTGCTCATTTTTTTATATTTTTTTGGGGGAATACATCTAATCAAACAGAGACGAAGAGAGAAATAAACATTCAGTCAGTGAGTGAGCGATCATCAGATCATACAACATATTATTATTGTATATGATATGAAGTGAGGTGACTTGAGAGAAATACAGTAAGTAACACCATTATCATCATATCAGTGTATAAGGTTTGAAGCTTAAAAATTTATACGACTGACTAATCAAACCGTGCAGTGCAGGTAACAGTCACAAATGGAAACGATGTTATGATATAAGATTCAATTGAACAAAGGATGACACAGTGTGCGAAATGTCTGTCTTGTCATTTTTCTTCTTGTAAGTATATATTATTTTCAATCGTTCAGCATTGGGAAGTGAGCAAAACGTTTTTTTTTTAAGAAAAAAACTAAAATTTGTCGCAGTATTGCAGTAGCAGCAAAAGTCGGCGTATGTGAGTACTTTTTTAAAAACATGTAATGACTAGAGTTTATCGAAAAAAGTTTGTCAAATTGCGAGTTATTGCTGTCACTTTGCCACAAAAAAGATCGTAAAAATGAGTAAAATTGCGCCCTCAAAAAAAAACAAAGAATATTATAAGGATATCCATTAAAAAACTCTAAATGTATAGGTATTTATATTGAAACCTAAGTAGATATACATGTACTATGCCATCATAGGCACCGTAAAGGATTTTTCTCATCATAAGAAATTATATTTTTTTGATGATTTTGATGTTATAAAAAGGGTGTTCATAGTCCATATTGACGCCAAATAAAATCTAACACCTTTCAAACTCCGTTAATGTGGTGTGAAGATGAGTTTGAAGATTTTTACCGAATTAATTCGATAATTATGTTGTGTACAGCCTGATAGCTTACCAAGTAAAATGTACACAAATTCAACTGAGAATGAGATTCTCTGGTTCTGGGTTTACTTAATGTGTGGTTCTGCGGTTTTACGGTTGATTACATAATCTACCATTTCATTGATACATTATATACGTAGCACGTATATAGTGACTCTCCAAATCCAAAATTGATATATAAGTTTACAAAGATGTTGTGCGAACTCTCATACGCTTATGTACATTAGCTGTATGCTTATAGATATGTACATACAGTTTTAAAAAAATACAGTTTACTGTCATATTTTCTCGACAGTTATGAAACATGCCATAGGTTAGTATTATAATGCGAAGAATTTGGGGTTGACAGAAGCTATGATACAATATTAAACCATCAGTTTCATGTGTCCTATATTTTTTGGGTTATTTTGAGCTGCTTTTTTGTGAAATAAATACCTACGCATGTTATTTAGCTGCAACATTATACGCTATCTTTAATGCCATCAATATAGTCAAACGAAATGCGCTATTCACAAGCTGCATCATTGCACTTTTGCAATTATTTTACCTGAAACAAAACCAGAGGCTACATTGGCAATTGGCGTATTACATTGTTTTGCATCAAACAATCAGGTGCATTTTCCAAGTCATTTACTGCAATAACTGCAGTGCACAAAGTTACTGACAATGATAAGATTGAAAAGGTATACACATGCATCACGCATAAATACCTACTAACAAGGAACTTGCATTCATTCGCCATTGGCCTAATAAAGTAAGACGGTCATTTATTTATGAATAATTGTTTCCTTTAGCCACATATCCACTAGGATGATTTGATTTTCTAATCTCAAACTGGCGAATAGCTTCTTCTCATCATATGCTAGGTATGAATGCGAAGAAGCATTACTACCGATGCAAAAGCTATGACATATGTTGTCATTGACAACCTCCATGAAATCGGAAAAAACTTGAAGATTGGGAATAACGAAAATTTATTTGAACATGAGAGAAAACAAAGGTGGAGACACAGAGTTTAAATGAGTGAATGATAAAGATTGTAACTATAGAGTAAGTAGAATTAAATAAGGTAGTAAAGTTCCAACAAAGGGGTGGACGAAGGGATAGTTCCAAGTATACAAGCGGTGTCGAAGATTATAATTTAATCGGGCAGTTACAGTAGTTATCAAGAAGGTTGCAGATAAATTGTTTGTTTAGGAGGTTTAGGTAGGATTGTTCCACTTGCTCGATTGAGTTTTTGGTTGCTGTTTTAAATTTTATTGATTACTTAGTCATAAAATGGCCAAGGCGCTGTTCACACGGTTCTTTGTCAAATGGAAAAAGATTAGGATTATTGCCATATTTTTGACTGCCTTTATTTTTGCTGCTCACTTCTATTTTTGGAACAATAATAATGTTGACTTCACTAGTGCAACAGTTGCAACATTATCAAACAAAAGTTATTTGACGAAAGGAAGTGGCGACAACCTTACAGTTTTAAACTTTAAAGATGTGAATTGGGTAAAGTTTGGTCTGGAGCAGTCTGATCCTCTCCTCCTGGAAATCGTTAAGAAAAGTCTTTTAATATCGCCCCCACCCGTATCAGAGCAAGATACACGGTTCGATGAGAAGTTACTCGGAGATCCAAATGGATGCAACCGAAAGTTCACCTTGATCGAAAAGTTATTGGGACCAAGCCCCGGATTTTTCATCGAGTCAGGAGCCTATGATGGTATCTTTCTCAGTTCAACGTTACGTCTGGAAAAAACTCGTAACTGGACCGGGTTGCTGATAAGAACCTCATCCTTATTCATTTCAGACATTGCTGAAGAAAAACAGGAATGCGTGGAAAATCAATGCAGCCCTTTGTGTCACACCAGTTACCAGCGAAAATACGTTTTGGATACATCCCGATGTGTACTCAGGCTGGGCATCTATTTCATCCCTCAGTCATGATGCCATAATCGCATCGAACAAGCAGGAAAATTATGTCAATATAACTGTGCCATGTGTTCCCCTCTACACGATTTTGAAAGCCATGGATGTGTCCACAGTGGATTTTCTTAATTTGGATGTTGAGAGTGCAGAATTGGGTGTTCTTAGTACTCTGCCATTTGACAAGATCCGTTTTAAGGTAATGGCCATTGAGCACGATCATGTTCCCGGAGGACCGAATGCATTGAAGAGGTTTTTGGAGCCCAAAGGATATCGCTTCGTGGAAGAAATCAATACCTCCATGACTAAAGATTTGGTGTTTGTTCACGAATCAGTCCAACTTCCAGGAACAGCAGCATCTTAGTTTACTTTAGATATAAAAGCTATTTACTTTACCTGTGTTATGGGAACCCCTCCTACCTTCCCTCTCAATCTTTGGAGGAAATATTTTATCTACTTTAATTTAGTTTGTTAGCTTACAGATTTGTAACCTTTTTTGTGAAATGTGCAATAAATATCCCCTTGTTCACTTTACAGTTCTCTATTAATGAATTGTATCTTTAAAATTCTTCATTATTCATTATAAGTAACTCTTAAAATTATGCGTACTATATTGTACAACGCTACCCGGAAAATTGTGAAACTGGTATTGGCATTTCTTTGAATCCACCGTGCATGTGCCCCAATGTAATTTTATCGTCAATGACATAAATAGCATGTGACATATCATTCGAAGGCTCGTATTGAATATAGGGAAACAAATGACAAAAAAATGTTTTCAGCACACGTGTCAACTCACAGTAACTTGCCTAATGCTTTAACAGCTTTATTAATTAAATTATTGTTTCGATGTCAATGTGTCTTACGTCGGCATTATTCATACGCCAATCCGAGACAGAAAGAAAGTTAGTAACCTGTAAAGAAGATAGACTGAGCATCTATGTAAAAGTGGTGTGATTGGAATTTTCCAGTTATGTCTTGGCTAATGTTTCCATAATTTTTTTTTTTGCAAATTTTCTCCTTGACCAGATGATGATATTGATGACTATACTGTGTATACACGTATAATATGCCGTCATAATCATAGACTCCTTCCAGCTCGTTATTAGTAATCATTCATATACATTTTTTGAGAATTTGACGAAGATCGATTTGCTTCTGGTTTGTAATAATTATCTTGTTCCAGTCGTTCTTACTGTCAACAGCTGTAATTTGAAAATGATTCCTTGCTTATTATTTGTTTTCAAAAATATTCGCATCATGAGTTTAGTGAAAGCACGTGAAGGTATCAGCAGCAAAAGAGAAACCATAAACGGAAAAGTCATTTTATTACCTATGCAATGTTTATAAAAGGTTGTAGTTCAGTGTTAATCACGGGTGAAGTTCAAGTTGAGTTAAGACAAACCGCACTAAAATAGCTTGGAAAATAGATTAACACTGACAGCTTTTCAAAGTTGATCAGTGATCACTGCGATTTGTATTAATACATATCGCGGAGCAATTCTTCAAATCGTTTCTGATAGAGACAAGGGCCAGGATATAACAAACAGTCTCTCGTGTCAATTCTATCTCAAATCTACACTACGATTCAATTTCAAATATTTAATCTATGGCGAAAGCAGCTGGGTTGAGAGCTGAGAGAGTAAGTAGATGCACATGCAGCTTCAAGATCAAGGAGTTTGCTTACGAATTGCTTATTTGTTAGTTGTTTAAAATTGTTCCGAGTTGTTTGAGTTTTTTGGTGGTTGTTTACAATTTTATTGGTTACTGTTACTTTGTGATATAAAATGGCCAACGCAGTCGTCCCACGGTGTCGTAACAAACAGAAAAAGATTAGGACTCTTGCCATAATTTTTACTGCCTTTATTTTTGCTGCTCACTTTTATTCTTTTAACAATGATGTTGGCTTCACTAGTGCAAACAAACTTTACCCGACGGAACAAAGTGGTAACGGCAACAACCTCCATGTGCCTCCTATTTTTAAATTTGATAGGAACTGGTTAAAGTATGGTCTGCAGCAGTCAGATCCTCTCCTCCTGAAGATCGTTAAGAGAAGTCTTTTAATATCTCCCCCACCCGTATCAGAGCAAGATACACTGTTCGATGAGAAGTTACTCGGAGATCCAGAGGGATGCAACCGAAAGTTCGCCTGGATCGAAAAGTTATTGGGACCAAGCCCCGGATTTTTCATCGAGTCAGGAGCCTATGATGGTATCTTTCTCAGTTCAACGTTACGTCTGGAAAAAACTCGTAACTGGACCGGGTTGCTGATAAGAACCTCATCCTTATTCATTTCAGACATTGCTGAAGAAAAACAGGAATGCATGGAAAATCAATGCAGCCCTTTGTGTCACACCAGTTACCAGCGAAATTACGTTTTGGATACATCCCGACAGATACTCAAGTTTCGCAACACTGTCATCTTCCAATCATAAAATCGTAAAAGCATTGGAATCGAAGCGCCACAAAACATTTGTCAATATAACCGTGCCATGTGTTCCCCTCTTCGCGATTTTGAAAGCCATGGATGTGTCCACAGTGGATTTTATTAATTTGGATGTGGAGGGCGCTGAATTGGGGGTTCTTAGTACTCTTCC
The DNA here is from genome assembly GCA_027744095.1 of Zhuqinia jingwanae. Classification (NCBI taxonomy): domain Eukaryota; kingdom Metazoa; phylum Arthropoda; class Collembola; order Entomobryomorpha; family Paronellidae; genus Zhuqinia; species Zhuqinia jingwanae. Next base: position 9,697 of record JAHZNC010000014.1, read on the forward strand.
ATTTGACAAGATCCGTTTTAAGGTAATGGCCATTGAGCACGATCATGTTCCCGGAGGACCGAATGCATTGAAGAGGTTTTTGGAGCCCAAAGGATATCGCTACGTGGATGATATCCAATCCTCCATGACTCAAGACTTGGTTTTTGTTCACGAATCAGTCCAACTTCCAGGAACAGCAGGACCTTAGTTATTTTAGTTGTTGTTGTTTACTTTACACTTCTCTTTAAGGTAGAACCGACTCGCAACATAAACAAAACTTTTGTTTGAAAAATTTGACACCAATATTTAGCAAAATTTGACACCAATATTTAGCAAAATTTGAACAGTTTTCTCTTTTACTCCACATCAGGTGTCTGGATTATGAAGAAACAAGTAGTGTCGTTGTTCAATACTTTGAGTGTGTCTATACAAGCGGTTTCATAGGTTTCATACTAAAGTTTTTTTCATGTTGCGAACCTGGTTGTACCTTAATTAAATTCTATGTACCCATCTTCATTATGTACTCTTAAAATTTTGTTTGTCTTCAGTTAACCATAAATATTCGCAGTGATAATTAAAAATATTATGTTATATTATGTTATTTGTTTACTTTACACTTCTCTCTGATTAAATTCTATCTTTATAACTCTTAAAATTGTGTGTACTGTGTCTTCAGGCAAACATAAATATTGGCAGTCATAATTAAAAATATTATCTAACATTCTAGAGCGTATAATATACATATATCGACAAGTCAATTGACGGGAAAACAATAACAGTGCAATATGCAATGTTGAATGTGATCCTATCAATTCTCATCGTCATCAGCATATTTATAAGAACATTCCTTTATTCACAGATATTGCATTTTATAGAAGCGCATATATATCATATATGCATATCATCCATTGTTTTCCACCATAAAAATTTAGGTACATAAGAAGACTTTATAGTAGTAGTTTATACCATGTACAACACCGTTACCCCTATAATACAGAAAAACGAGTATGTGAGCGAAGGAAAAAATTTGTTTCACTTTTTTTCTCCGGAGAAAATTCTCCATGCAGCGGTTTGGTCGTCTCTTGTCATTTGTCGGTGGCACTGATGGTCCCATAAAGAAATAAAAAGCAGTCGGGAAAAGCATTACGTTTTACTACTCTCGTGACATATGAGTCCACAACGGTCCACCCATTTGCTCATATTGCATTTGACACTGGTACCAGTATATATTACAGTATCTCCAGCCAAAAAGCATTAACTTTAAAGCTAAATTGAAGGAAAAAGTCTCAGCTTACGACAATATTTTTCCTCAAGATGAGCCATCAAAGTCAGGCATTAAAAAAGCCAGAGAGAGAGGGAGAGAGAAAAAAGGGACAAGGAGCTGTATTCGGAATATATATGTATAGTGCCGCAGTAAAAAAAAAGACTAAAGAAGAAAAAAGGGTCTACTGAAATAAAGGAGGCGAAAAGGGCAAATAAGCCTAAACTGAACTGGGGACTCATCAACATATTTCACCTTACCATTTTGGCTCGGTGAAGAAGGAAACTACGTCCAAATTATGTCATTTATGAGCCATTTCAACCATTTTTGCACTTTGCACAAGACATTCACTCACGCTTAACTATGTGTCTGCAACTCGTGTACATGTATACATCTATTTAGTTAGGAGATAGGAGGATTACTAGTTTCACTCAAAAGAGCCATCAATTCCCGTTTAACTTGTAGTACTCTCTCGTGAGCTTTTTTATGCAACAGCTTCTTCTACCATACTTCTTATTCCTTTACATTTTTTTAAGAAGAAGAAGGAAAAAAACACCAAAAATATACACACATTATATAACACATCGTATGCATATACTTAAGTAATAAACCTTTTCCCTCCTTCTTCCCGACCCTCCCTCCATGAAGTTGAAGCAATAAATGTAAAATCTGCTAGGAAAAAAATGTTTTTTTCTCTTCTCACTATAAGCACATATTATTATGTTCCAAGAATAAAATCAGGAAGAAAAATGTACCTTAATATAATATTCCACATTATACAAAAAAAAGCATAGAAATATATGCATTATAATCATCATATGATAAATTTTTCCTTCTAACTTTGAAGTGAATTGACATACCACTCCCATTTGTCATCTGCCACTTTTTATGGGAGCCTTGTCTAGAGCAACCTTTAATGTCAGGTTACACAATGTCAATTTTTCTCTTATCCTTTTTATTTAAAAAAAAGGGTGAGAATTTTGGAATCACAGGAGAAGCTCTGCAATTTTGGCATCGTAGCAGGGAAAAAGAAAATCCATTTCTTCCTATTTTTAAACCCACTTTGAGTAATTTCACAAAAATGTTTTAATTTAAATTAATCAATTGTAATATTGGTTGTTGTTGTTGTTTGTGCTATTTATTTTTTTGAGGCAGTTTATTTTCAGTACAGTACAGCAGGTTTAATTGAAATAAACTATTTTTCCTCTGGCTGGCGACAGTAATTAATCAAGTTGACTCAGTTTCAACATGTTTTGTCTTTGATACTCCTTCCCAATACAATTTATTGTTAATTAATTATATCTTAATTTTTTATCTTTTCATACAATTCTTTTCTTTACCCATCGCATTTCTCGATTGGCAAATAAATGAAGTTAATTTATTCCCACAACACTTTGAGAGACAGGTTGTGCGAGCAGTTTGGAATATATGGAATTTTTCTTATGTTTTCTTTTACGCAAAAAAAGTCATGTCCTGCTATTGCTGTGCTGTAGTCAAAAGTTATTTGGATCAACGACAAATCTCTTCTTTTTTTCTTTCGTTTCATCGAAAAATCTAAATTTATTGTAAGCACACTTAATCTTTTTCAAGGATTTTAGCAGTAAAAATGGCTCACATGGGAGGGTAAAGTATTCAAAACACAAAGATTTGATTTTTAAAAACAATTGTACTACTATTCACACTGACTGTATGAGTGAGCATTGTATGGTTAATACCTAATATACATTTTTTAAGTGTTTTGTATACAACATAAAATCCTACAATTTATCTACTTTTAATCCACTCACATTTTAGTTAAACGATATACCACATAACAAACACAAACACACACACACATGTATATAGTTCATTATAGTAATTCGCTCAGTAAGAGAGAAACAGAAGAATGAAAAACTGAAAAGAAACAACTTGTTTTATAATTCTTTCATGTCAATAGTTTTCTTCCCCCTGTCAACTTCAACTTTGTCTTGTGTCTCTTCCACCTTCATTTTTTATCATCATTCTAATGTGTATTTTTATTCTCTCTGTTTGTTTCTTTGTGTCGAAACGAGATCGAGGCCAACACGAGCTATACATACCTACTTACATTGACAATAGAATCCGATTTTAAAACGACAGTTAAATTTTTTGTGTTTGTTTGCTCTCTCTCTATATCCTCCCTTCACACACACACACACACACACACAACACGAAGACGACGACATTCACAGCTACACACGGTTCTTAAATATTGCTTTGCTAGTAACTCACCCTGACACTGTGACAAAATGACAAGAAGATATATCTCTTTCGTGTACACTATAAAAGAGAAAATTTTCTTTATAATCTCTCTCTGTTGAAGAAATGCATCCATTTTCTTGACTTCTTGTGAGTGTGTGTATCACGGAAAGTTGTCAATAAAATCCGACATGGAACAAGGAAGTGTACACGACATGACACTCGGTCCTAATACCCGTGTCATTATTTAAGCAGTCAACCAAAGTATTTATTATTGTTGTTGTTATTTTTATCCCAAAAGAGACAGGCAAAAGAGAGTACAAGAGAGAGAGAGAGAAGAAGAAGAAGAAAATAATCATCTTCATTTTACGGTGACAATAGAAAAAAATACGGGCGTTACTTGGATGGTAGTAAAAGCTCCACAAAGTGTCTTGAGTCACGTCACGTCGATATGCATTCAGCATATATCGTCCATTATTACCATTTTGCCCTTTTAATACCCGTATACTCATACTCATTTTGCTACACTATATTTCCCAAGAAAGAATTTATAAAAACTTCCTCTCGTTGTGGTCTTATATACAGCGTGTACTATAGTGTGCGGTAGTCGTAAAAATCCAATCAAAAGAGAATTTATTTCACTACTAGTACCACCAAGAAAAAGATATATCCAGCTTGAGTACAACATTCTCTCACATCATCGTCATCATCAGCCATCTCGCTATAACGAGTTTTGCCTTCTCCTTAATTGAAAGCATTTTTTTTTGTAAAGAGCATCTAGAACAATACTAAAAACTTGTGAATTGTGAAGGAGTATTTCGTCGTTTCGCTCTGTGTAATAATCCTTGAAAATGTATGAATCCGCTAAAAATGGGATGTCATGTGCCAATGCCAAACCGACAGTTTATTTCTTTGAAAAAAAATTTGTATCACACACAGAGTCGTCACATGGTTCACTTGCTATTATTACCGCTTCTTTGCTACTGCTACTGCCATCACGTCATTGTCACAGAAAAAAAAGAAATCTGCCTAAAAGCTAAATTGTACCGAGAGAGAGGTAATAACAGGGTGATCATCATGTCTTTCTTATTACTTGTCACATTTTTCCTTGTATTTTTACATGTTTATGTTCTTTTCAATGTTTAGCTCACATCATCACACTACATATTTATATACACACATATTATATCGATACATATATATGCAAGCAGTTTTTCAACAACAAAAATCTTCTCTCTTTAATGAAAAAAAAGCATAATGCAAAAGAAACGATGCAAAAAGTTGTCAGTATGTATATGCAATGCATGCATGATAAAAGCGTAGTCATCCGAAAGTAGAGGTGATATGGTGTGGCGGTGGTACACGGTGCTGTAATAATAAAATGGCATGTGAATGTGTGGTGACATGCATGTTGCTCCCACAGGAGGAGGCATTTTCCTCCACATCCAACACCACCACCAACAACAACAAAATGCTTGCAACATCACATCAACAACAGAGCAGAGCCGTTTTACAGCTGAAGCAGCACAACTCAACAAGAAGGAAATGCATTTACTGTACGGTTTACACACGATTATTGCCATTTGCCATGTTGTAACAATTGGTGTGTGTGGTGGTTAGTTTTGTTGGTAGTATGGTATACATGTAGCATTAGCATCGGTGATGGCGGTGGTGTAAAATTATATTCATTTTATGTGTTTGCGTATGTGCTTATGTGAGTATGGCCATTAGACACCCGGGTAATTAGATGGGTGATGAAGAGAAATGTGACCGGTTAACACTCGCACGTCGTAAACCTGTCAAAAACAGAGCAGAGCCGTTTTACAGCTGAAGCAGCACAACTCAACAAGAAGGAAATGCATTTACTGTACGGTTTACACACGATTATTGCCATTTGCCATGTTGTAACAACTGGTGTGTGTGTGGTGGTTAGTTTTGTTGGTAGTTGTATACATGTAGCATTAGCATTGGTGATGGCGGTGGTGTAAAATTATATTCATTTTATGTGTTTGCCTATGTGCTTATGTGAGTATGGCCATTAGACACCCGGGTAATTAGATGGGTGATGAAGAGAAATGTGACCGGTTAACACTCGCACGTCGTAAACCTGTCAACTGAAATGGGGTTCTTGTCTACATTTTTTTGGCACCTTTCACTCCCAACCAAAACAGCAAAGAAACAAAACCCATATTCCTCTCTCTCTCTTTGCACTACTGCATCCATCCTTACACAAAAAATGTGTTTTTATCTACTTACACATGAAAGCTGCTGTTGTTTCTTCCTTTTTTATTTCTTTACTGTTCTTTTGTTTCTAGAAATTAGCTGCTGATATTTCAAAATGCATCTATCTTGTCTGTTTTACTATCATCTTTTGTTTTTTTGTGTACTTTTCTCCATTCTCCTATTCATTCCATTATGTCACGAGAGTATTTCCTTTTTCTTCTTCTTCTTCTTCTTCTGCTCCAGCAAGCCTACAAAAGAAACTAGTAGCAGGTTTTCTAAAGTTGTATATACTTATCTTGTAGAATAGAAAAATGTCTTTTTATTATGCACCTTATATGACTATACATAACCAAAACTAAAACCAACAACTACAACCGCCACCACCACTATATACCTTACCGTGTATGCACCACCATCACCGCCACCACATTTCAATCTCATTCATTTCAGTAATATTCCAGAGTTCCATAATACAACCAAGCCCTAAAAAAAGAGAGAGAAGAATTCTCTCCAGAGATTCATACACTTTTATGTGCATCACAGGAAAAGCATGTACTCTCACTCTCAACAATAGTACAAGACAGAGCCAAGCCGTAAACCGTTTTGTTGTTGTTTATGCCTGTTTATGTGCGCTCTGGCTTGGCCTGGCTCTGAAGTTCACTCACTCCCTCTCTCTTTCTATCTCTCTTCTCCTATTTTGTATGAGCCAACATAAAAAGAAAACAAGAGAAAGAGAGAGAGTCATGACGGTTTAAGTACATACATGCATAATAGTAAACTAAATTTAAAACTCCCATCTCAAGTGACACCGATAATATTAGATTTTTCAGTGGAAAGAGGAAAGGATGCGACAACCGTAATATTTTACATTTTTAAACAAATATATACACACACTAACAGGGAGAAAGAGTCATATTCTAAATAACACTCCATATAATACCAAAAAAAGCTTTTTCATATCTATAGTTTTAGTATTGTAAAAAGTAATATATAATAATATGAATATGTAAACTTTAAAGCATTATATTTTTATAAGCCGTACCATTAAGCCATGCTTTTCAACTTGACTCACTGGCGGAGCAAGGCTGATCATCTATCTTCTTCCTTTAATAGTAATATATATTATAGCAGCAGCAGCAGCAGCATCAAAAGAATGACAAAGAAGTCTTTGCAGCACAATAGTAGTGATGTGTCAGTAGCTAAAAAAATGAAGAAAACAAGCTGCCATTTATTATTACGTATAATATATTATGTAAGTACGTTACGCGTTTACAGAAGGTTCCCTTTTTGCTTGAATACTACAATGTGCCATTTTATGCGACAAGTGTACCACTAGTTGACTCCAATCTTTCTTCCTTTTTATCCCTTTTTTTCTCACAAAAAAGATATATAGGCGGGTATATGTAAACTTCATAGAGAAAAATAGTAAGTAATACCAGCTTGGTGAGTGCATATTATGCAGAGGGATGGTAAAAAAAAGAAAACTGTGTGAAAGTTGAAAGTGTCACACAAATTTAGTCACTGTCTAGCTTGTTTGCTTCTTTTTTTTGTAGAGTAGCTCCATCCAGCAGCATGGTAGTGTATGTATAGTAGTCAGATTTATGGAGGCATTTTATTTTATGTCGTACATCTTCCCTTTTATGTTATTTCCCTGTAACCAAACAAAACCCAACACCGAAAAAATAATGCTCCAAGCTATATTAAATGAGAGTACACTTTATAAAATGCAAGGGTAACACGGAGTAATCACTACTCTGCTTCTACGGTCGAGTTTTTAAAGAGGCTTTTGAATATCGCTATCACTCTCCAAGTTTAATACTTTATAAAAAATAAGTATTTCGTTGCCCGTTGCGTTGTTTTGCTGTTGTTGTTGTGTGGTGGTAGTTGGTTGGTTGTTGTTGGTGTGTGTGTGTGTGCTTAAGTTACGCTGTTATTGTAGAATTCCCTTGAGACACTCGTAAATAGATGCTTATTGCTCCTGTAAAAAAAGGAACATCATCAACGGATGTTTTACTTTTGCCCTCTTTCAGCTTTTTAAAGGGTTAAGAAGATGGTGGAGAAAGGAGACGGGGGAACTCTTTCCATTGTCATTTCATTTCAGTATCATCATCTGAACCACCAGTGCCATCGCCATCATATGATTCGGTATCAGCTTCCTCACATTCTATTTTTTTTTATCATATTCTGTGATATTCTCCTGAGCAAACAAAGTGGGCACTGCGAGTCTTGGTATACTCGTAGAAGGTTACAATACAGCTTTATAAACTGAACAAGCCTATTATTATGAACTTGTACGTACTTACATACCTATATGTAAAATTGCTACCCCAATTTTTCAACCATGATTCTATTTAAAAGTGGAAGCAAAATTTACAAAAAGCTAGAGTTATGCTGAAAATCTGTGTGTATCATTTGTTTTGTTATCAAAAGTGTCGAATCGTTATTTTTGTATATTATGCATAAGCATATTGGCATCAATACCTGTAGCCGTGAAAGAGCTGAGATAACACTAAAGGATTTTTCATTTCTCCAAAACAAACCAACGACGAAAATCCACCACCACAAAATATACATTTTTTGCGTTATCTTTACACGAAAGCTTGGCTCTCGCTGGAGAATTTAATGTCCGTTTTATGAGACGCTTTGTTTTATTATTGTTTACTCTTATTGCATGGCATGATGGCGGCAGCACGAAAATGGAGATATTCGCGTTTATTCAGATTTCTGTCTATCGCATGAAAATCTATATTAAGTCACACGGGAAAACACACATTACTTTAATTAGACTTTCGGGTAAGCAAATATTGCACTCTCCTTTTCCGTGTCAAACCTTCCCCTTCCGAAAGGGAAGTAGATTCATTCCATGCATTTATTCTCAATGTCGCCCGTACGCAACATGAACGTCAGGCCAATCAAAGCTTCAGTAGTTAAAAACTGTTTACTTATTACTGACCACTGCCTGACTAAATATCAAGAGGTGCCGATCCGGCACTGCCTAATGCTGTTTACCATCGGCATGGACAGGTGCCGTTGAGAGAAAAGCAATCAATGTGCTATAACTTCAGAGATAATCCCAAATTTGGAATAATAATAATAATTATTATTCCAAAAAAAAAATTCGTAGAAAATCGGGGGCGAGACCATAGTTAACTTACGCAATTTTGTAAAACAAACTGTATGCTTCAATGGAAATAAAAAAAATTCTGAACAAATCTTTGATAGGTGATCGAGTATTTATGATATACTTAAAAAATGGGTGGAATAAAATATGCAAAAAGTTTGACAGTGCCATGAATCGAATCTGGGTCTCTTGCTAACGGTGCGACTTTACATGCTCCTGCCGTGATCGTCGTGGTCGTTCCATTTTCCATTCACGCATAATTTATCGTTATCGTGTCGTTCACGAATTAATTATCGTTCAAGGGTCTTGCACGACAAGAGATGATAAATTTCTATACGCGTCTGGTCGCGGCCAGCAAGTGTTATCATCGCATACCAGGCAAGCGTCTTACCACTAGACCACACTGCCACCACTAATTTTGAATTGATACAAATGTGACTATTATGTTGTATATCAAAATATAACTAATTATATTATACTGTAAAGTTATTCAATTATTGCTAAGTGTTGTCTGTTATGTAATATTATTATTTTCAACTTTTAATGAATGGATTTCGTGAGAATATTGTCGACTTTCCAGAACATAATTCAACGATAGAAGCCAGAATTCTTGTCGTATCAATTTTGAAGGAAAAGCATGACTTGCAGGTTTATGAAATACTAATGGACCTCTATGAGCAGCTACTTTAACTAATACCAGTGGGAGAAAGTGAATTTCACCAGAAATGTCACTTTTGTCTATCTCACTACAGACGTTCGTGGGTGTAGTTATAAAATGCATCTGTGACATCACAACAAAAAATTAAGAAGCGATATTATGGACAAATCCCAGAGCTTTAATGAAAATACAAAGAGCATGGCTACTTTGGTGTCAGTGGAAAATTTTTTTTGAAGATAAATACCTATTATACAAATTAGAAAGCTTTTTGGTTTTGTCCTGTGCCCGTTGTAGCAGCTGGTATGAATGTTTACACTATGATAGTTGCAGTTACTGTTGGCCATAATAGTAGTAGACATGTCGCCATGATGTAATCATATCCTTTTCCATCTTGTCGGAAATTCCTATCCTTCCTTTCCTCATTTATCTCCGTACAAATTACTCCTTGTGGTGATAACGGTGGTGGGTGGCAAGTTAATTTCAGCTTTCCCTTGAAAAAGTGTTGACGATTATTTTTAGGGCGGAACATTCGTGAGAAATTAGTAGAAAGTGGCACTGAGGACACAAGAAAAAAAGACGAAGGGTCTTGGTAGGTGGTAGTGGTAATGGATTGTGACATGACAGTCAGGGATGATCAATGCTTCATGCCAGTTAGACGGAAAAAGAGACCATTCATCTCTGTCAGAAAGCGGGCATCTCTTCCCTCATCAATTTCATCTGTGTATATTCCTTCCCTACACCACCGTGCCTTTTCTTTATAAGTTACCTATATATACTGGCAGTTGGGAAAAAAAGTAGTCCAGTGTAACTGACGGCAGTGTGGTGGCATCGTCAGCGTGGCGGCGGTGATGATGGTGAAAGATCCTTTAAAGTGCTCCAGGAAAAAAAAGCTTCCGAGCGGCTTTCATCCCGTCACAAAATGTTACCGTCCATCTTCTTCCATTTTTGATGTAGTGACGATGACACTATGGTGCACTGTAACCAAATCCGATTTTAGCAAAGGCCACCAGCCATAAATACCTTCATATTAGGTAGGTATTTGAATGTTGTGTGGGTATTAAGGACCAAAGACGAGATGGAAAGAGTCTCAAAAAAAAGAAGAAAGTGAGAAAGAAGAGAAAAATGTCCAACTTGACTTGACAGGGGAAAGTGCCTAAAAAAGTCAGTCAGCTCTCTTAATGTAATGTCATGCTTTATCCTTTTTCCTTTCGTTTGACTCTGGTGTGTGTGTGTGTGAGTGTGTCACTGTAGCAAAAGAGACATGTTGTCTTGTTGAAAGCCTTTAAAGAAGGAAAACGACGGATGGCGACACATTGCATTCATTCATACGCGTCTTTCTTCTTCTTCTTCGAGAGAGAAAGGAAGATGGAACGTGAAGTGGAATGGAAGATGACTTTTCTGGAATGAAAGAGAGAGGGATGGGTACAGCGAAGATGGAAGGCACATTGTCCCTTTTGGCCGTTTCTGTCTTGTCGCCTCATTATTACCTTCTATAACTATTAATCTTGAATGGCGAGCGACAAAGAAAAAAGACGCAGATTATGTTTTACACACAAAAGATATGTGAATTATGTGTATGACTTTGCTCCACTTTCTCTACTCTATAATTCCATTACACATATATGTATGTAGGTATATAGTGCGGTAAAAAAAAATTTTTTTTGAAGCGCACTTTATACAAACTTGTGAAGCTGATTTTGATTGATAGATTAAACGGGAAAAAATACTGTCAAGAGAATTGAAGGGTACCAAAATGAAGATTAAGGCTGTAACGTACCATGCATCCATAATATCTTATTCGTTTGAAGGCTTACGCCATATTTCTTTTGAAATAAATTGACTAGGTATATTAAGAAATACAAGGAATAAATAAACCCCACAAACATATATGGGATCATTAGATAAATGAAAAAAATCCCAACATTGGACGTGGTTGCTGATTTCTAATCCAGAGTATAAGCTCAAGAGATTTCCCTTGTTCTCTTTCTTTGTAGCTCTTAGGGGGAAAATTGAAAATACACGAGAAAATCTCAACCGAAACAATTCAATTCAGCAATCATTCGCAGAAACTCTCTACTTGAGAAGAACAATAGAGAAAGTGAAAAGAAAACAAGAAAGTAGTGTGGTGCGCAAATAATAATATCCAGTTTGATCCAGTCACCAAAAATATATGAGTGGTTGGTTTTTGCTGGTGCTGCTGCTGCTGCTACTGAAAAGCTGGAAAGAAACGTGAGATAAAAGAATAGATCAAGTACCTTAAATCCTCCTTAAACAAGTACACACAAGCAGTAAAGAGTAAAAAAAATTGTAAGATGAAAAGAATTTTTTAAATTAAAATCTGTGAACATGTCAGGTAATCAGTGAGAATATAAAAAAGAAGAGAAAGAAGCTTTTGAGCCATATTTTTTTAGAAAGGAAAAAATAAGCTTCTTTCACTTCAAATCTTTTTGATAACAGCAAAAATGATTATTCTTTTTTTTTCTTTTTCATGGAATGCCACGCACAGAAATCAAAAATTATATAAACAATGCATATCAGCAGCAATATCTTCTTTCAATTCAATTCAAGCAATTCAAGTCATGACGAGCC